>JAODAL010013796.1:0-89856 GCA_025379985.1 Phyllomedusa bahiana | reverse complement strand
CCCCTGACGGTTTTTGGGAGTCACCACAGTGAAAAAACAACGTTTAAATTAAACCCCGGGTTGAAAATTGCGCCAAAGATTGAGCACCCAAAAAATAAAATGGTTTTGTTTTGAAAAAAACGCTTTTTTTTAAAGAATCAACGGAAACGGGCTTAATCCCCCTTGGGATATTCAATTTGCTGTGAGCAGATGGGTTTTTTAAATGTTTTGGGCGCTGAGTGGACGCACAGGATTTCAATAAAACCCCAAAAAATCAGAAATAGAACGTTAAGAAACGTCTCGGGAACAAGCGGACATAACAAAAACCCCTGTATAAAAATCATTCTTCAGTAAGAGCTATCAGCCCGCAGCCCCTTCCCAGATCTTACGGGAGGGGGTGTGACTCCCAGCGTCGCGCCCGGGACTTATTTATGCGGGGAGTCACAAAATTCCCCCGGTTCTGATTGGCTTCATTTCTGAATGTCGAGGCTACCCCTCTTCCCCCCAAGTTCTTTGCCCCATTAAGCCAGTGCTCGCACCCATTTTTATAAATGTAAAGCACACTTCGTTCACCCAAGTACCCAAAAGTTCGACTTTGTTCAGAACCAAAGTTTTCCTAAAATTCAAAACAAATTCCCTTCGTTGAATAAAATTCGCCATCTCTGTTGTGAACCTATAGAAGTGGCCGTAATCTGTCTTTTCCCAAAAAGTTAAATCCTTGGCACTCACAGTCCTTGGGGGGTGCAACCCAAAAAAATTTTATTGAAAAAAAATTGGGGGTTGCACCCCAAATTATTTAGAAAAAATCTTTTTTTTTTAAAAATTTTTAAAAAACTTTAAGATCAACGATCAATTGTTAAAAAGCCGACTTATACATGTGTCATAATTTATCAAATATTTTAGTATTAGAGTAAACTTTTCGATCTAATCAACCTTTTTCAAAAAAACCCCTAAATTTAAAAAAGATTAAAAAAAAAATTTTAGTAGCAAAAAACAAAAAAAATTAGTATGTTGAACATAAAAGTTTTTCAATTTTTACCCATTTTTTTAAAAATTTTCATTTATTTTCAATGGTTTTGTATATCCTTAGGGGACCTGACAATGGCAAAATATATAAACCAATTTAGAAAAAAAAAACCTTCACAAAGATTACAAAGGAACCAAAAAATTACCAAATAAAAAAAAATTAAAAAAAAAAATTTTTACCCAAAAAGTTTTTTTAATAAAAAAAAATTAATAAAAAAATTACTCAAAAAAATACTCAAATCAACCCTCTTTTTTGCATTCTTTTTAGATGTTCCCAATAAATTAAAAATCAAAATATAAAATGCAAAATTACATCAGGCATCATGAATGAAAAATATGTGAATGGTAAACTTTCCCCTAATGTCCCCCCCACCCCAAATCCAAAATGCCAAAAAAATGGTTTTAAAATTTCTCGGGCATTACTGAAATAGGTTATATCAATAAAAACTATCTTATAGATTTTTAAAAGAAATCAGAGGCAAAAAAAAAACCATGATTAAATACATCAAAAACGTTCACAATGTCCTTTGAAATTTTCCCTAAATGCGTTGGAAAACCGCAAAGTCGGTTTGGGGGGATGTCGCAAAACTTTTATAGGCCCCGCGCTGCGTAGTGGGCCCCAACCGGGATGAAATCCAGGGACTCAGGCCAAAACCCGCGCTGCGCTCCCACTTAGCGATTAACAATCTTTTTGGGGTAAAAAGCCCCCAAAAAAAAGAAAAAAAAAAAAAAAAAAAGGGGGGGAAAGAGAAAGAAGGAAAGGGGGAAAAACCAAAAACCTCACTTTTTCCATAATTATTATGATATCCAATAGATTTAACCTCTTGATATATCAGATCTAAAATAAAATTAAAATTTTTGTAAAATGTAAAAAGGCAATTCTATTTTTATGGACTTTGCTACTTGTATGTGCCAGCGCTGGAATGGCAAGCAACTTACAGAAAACCATAATAAATTTTAAGGAAATGTTAATTTAAAATTTCAAAATTTCCCAAAACCCTTACAAATAATTCCCTCTCATATGGAAATAGGGATCATTTATTAATTTTAAAATTTTGGGGTATATGAATTTTAAAATTATTTTCTTTTCTGTATTGATTCTGGTTTTAAAGCAAAAAACTTTTCCCCATTCATTCCTTTGGATACAGAGTTTCAAAGATTTTCCAGTACGATTCCCCGTTGTTTAAGTAATCCTATGGATCACCCCACGTGAAGTGGGGGGACGTGGTCGACCATTGATATCTCAATTTCGAGACATTGTGGTTTTTTTTAGAAAATGTGATGGAACGTAAAATAATTCCTTCTGCTAATAGTAACTTTTGTTTAGCAATGCGGTCCCCTACACCGGGGGGAGCCCCCCCCAACGTATGCAAGACCGAAGGACATTTTTAAAACGGAAAAAAAAATCTAGAAATTACATGTGAAAAATTTTTTATTTTAATCCCCTTTTTCCAGTAAGTTTCCCCCCCTTTTTGAAATTAGGACTGTGAACAGCCAAACATGGGTACGGCCCTTTTTTGTTTCTGTAAAAAAGTTTGCGTGGGGTCTTCATAAATTTCCCACATCTGCCGGATAATTTTGTCACCGTTGGGTGACCTTTTTTTTAAAAAACTCAATGGAGGTATACAAAAATTCTCTATTTTTTGGGGAGGGTTTTTTTAAAAATGGCCAAAATTTTTTGAATGGCTCCCCGGATTTTAACTACAAAAGGATAACGGGTTTTTCCATGCCATCCTTTTTGTGTTTTTTCTTTCTTTTATTCAATTGAAGTCCCCAATTTTTTAATCTCCATCTTCCCGTAATGATTTTGGGTTCCCCTCTGTCAAATTTGTTTACATCTAACCCAAACGATTTCCGAATATCACCCTTTTAAACTATCCTATACTCGTTGAAATTTAACCTGGGGAGTGTTTTTTTTATGCCCTTTGGGTGATTTCCCCGTTGTATTCCCAAAAAACTATTTCTGTCAGTCTGTTTGGAAACAATCCCCTTGTAGGGAACCGTCTGAATCCCTGATAATGAGTGTATCCAAAAAATACTTGAACCCCATAAAGTGAAGGGTGAAATTTTGTTAGGGGATATATTGTTAAAAATTTAAGAAACTCTGTATAGTGGATTTGGGCCCCCCCCCCATAGCAAAAAAACTCATTATAAAAAGCAACCAAATTTTTCTGTTGTTGAAATAAAGATTAGTTAAATGTAGATTCTTCAACATTTTACATTTAGGGGTTTGCTTTTGGGGGGGGGGGAAAATTTTTAACCCATAGCTGTACCCCTCTTTTGCCTAAAAAAATAATCCCCAAAAAGAAAAAAAAAATTCCTCGAATTAAAACCTTGTAATTCCCGACAGAATTTTCCTGTGTTGAGTTTTTGAGTAATTTTTATTAGTATTTTTTTTGATTAAAAGCTTTTGGATTTAAAAAAAAGTTTTTGGATTGTTTTTTTTATTTGGATAATTTGTGGTTCTTTTATGAATTTTGTGAGAGGTTTTTTTGTCTAAATTGTGTTTTTTATATTTTGCATTGTCAGGTCCGCTAAGGCTTTAATATACGATGGAATAAATGAAAAGTTTAAAAAAAAAGATGGGGAAAAAATTGAAAAACTTTGATGTTTTTCATACAATTTTGTTTGTTTTTAGCTCTAACATTTTTTTTTAATCTTTTTAATTTAGGGGTTTTTTTTGAAAAAGGGGGCTATTAATCGAAAAAGTTCTACCTTTTTACTAAAATCTTTGAAAAAAGTATGGATCTCATGCATGAAGCCTTTTTAACAAAATTTTATCTTTTATTTTAAAAATTTTGAAAAATTAAAAAATTAAAGAGTTTTTCTAAATAATTGGAGTGTAATCTGTCTATAGTCCAATGTGGGTTGAGTGCATGGTATGAGCCCACAACTGAGTTGTATGTGGACCATTTTGTCTCTGCATCTGAGGATGTAGGGAAGACGTTGCCCCAAAATAGGAGCTTTGACCTGGTAGAGATGTGCCACCAAGGGCCTAGTCTTGGTGGGGGAGCTAATCGTTATCTGTCAGCAACACTAGGTTGCTGACAGCTGTATAGAGCACGGCTGATATCCAGCCATTATGGGTTGGCTTCCCCGGAACAGCTGCAGACGGGTGGGTGGTTGTTCCCACGTTCCAGGTCCCCAGGTTCCATGTCTGGTTTTGTGCCAGTTCCTGGATGGCTATAAAAAGCCTGTCTCTCCAGGTGATCGGGGGTGTGGTCTGACACCTGATAGTGGAGCAACAGAGGAGCTGGAGGAGAGCTCTGGCCCCCAGAGGCTATAGGGAAGCCTGGAATACAGTGAGGACACTGTGACTCTGAGGTGCTGTGCGATAGGCCAACCTCTGGCCCAGAGAGGGTCTCTGTATGGGGAGTAAGGGGCCAGACGGAAAAGGATTTATTTTTATGTTTTGTTTTTTTCTGTGTTGGTGCCTCAAAAAACTGACTGAGGCCAGTCCGAATTCCCTGTGGGCAGAAGATCTTTTAGCCAATTACTGTTCTACCAAGGACGGCGATCCAAAGGTCAAGCGGGGAATCCCCAGGATGGGCCAAGACACCGTCCAAGCGTGAGTGAGGGCGTCCCCAATATATAATATATTATATATTATTTAAATTATATATATATATATTTATAAAAATTTTATATTATAATATATATTTATAAAATATATATATATAATATATAATATTGGGCCCCAGCATGGTTGGTATGTAATATAGTGGCTCCCAAACAGACACGTATCTTAGCTTATTTTCCCCTTTCTGAGGACAGCATAAGCTAGTGAGAAATATGCTGTGTCCAGTGTTGTGTCTCACCCGGCACTGACAATACCTATTACTGTGAAGAGGTAAAAAGCACTCAATAAATGGAGGCTGGGTGTGCAGCTCAGGCATGCACAGTGGCATAGCTACAGGTGTCGCAGCATTCACAGTTTCGACCATATAGACCCAGCCATGCAGTGATCGCGGCCTGCGTGGAGCAGGCAGTGTCTGAGACTGAATGGTCGGAATACACTCATAGAGGCAGCAGCATAATATAGTGACGTAATCGCGCCGCTGGGGGCGTGATACATATGGCCCCCCCACAGCGCGAAGGATTGTCATTAATCACCTGCTGCCTTGAGTGATTCCCGGGAAAATAACTATACAGTTTCCTTTTAAAGAAGCAAATACTCAGGGGTAGTGTTCTGGCACAATTTTCTCCCCAAAAAATCTGGCTTACATTTCATGCACCATATTTGGAGACACTTTTGCTTCTTGAATGACAAGGAGTATGGCTTTGTTGCAATGGGTGTTTTATTTTGCAAAAAATGTGCCAAAAAAATGTGTAAAAAATTTTTAAAAAACAATTTTTGAAAAACCAAGCTTCCTAGGGTTTAAAGAGAAACAAGTGTCTAAAGATGCATCAGATTTATCATATCAGTGTTAAAAAATAACACATTTTCTGTCTGTCAATTCTTAGTTTACATTGTCTGTGTAGTAGACAGCATTAGTAAATCTGCTCCAGTATGCAAAAAAATCATAGAAAGTTGATATATGCAATATCATAAAAATGATTATTTTTTCGTACAGATCAAGGTCAGAGCACTGAGACAGTAAGACATGATCAGGGAATTACAGCTCTATAAGGCTTTTCTTCCTACATTGGCACATGCATTTATTTAAGCAGAAATAACCGTGGTTATTTATCTGGGAAAAATCAAACTATTTGCCTTAAAAGCACCATGGTATGCTGCTTTTGTAAAAAAAAAAAAAAAAAAATCCACTGGCCCAAAAATTACACACAACGGGAAAAATGTTAAGAAGGAAAAATCATTGTTTTTATTGTGTTTTATATTACTTTTTTGAATTTCAGGTGACATTTGTAGTTTTCTAGCACCCAAATTCCAAGAATAAACTGAGCAACACACCAGCAGCTCCAAAGAAAAATAGGGCACAGAAAAGGGAAGCTATCAGCTGCTTAGGGCATGGCATCTGGCAGCATGTCCTAAAATATATACATACTTATATAAATACATTTATTTTTAACAAAATATGCACTTATCAGCCAGCTGCTTTTTTGTAGCTCAGTTATCTAATTCTACTGAACCATGACATAAAATACTGGAGCACTTAAGCTATATAGCTAGGTCATCGTTGAAGGGAAGTACTTTGTTGACTTGTTCCAGACAGTTGATGCAGAAAATAGAAAGGTGTGCTAGCTGTAACCTAGTTTGCCTTGGGCCTGTAATTTCAATGCTCCAGATATTGCAGCTAAAGAAAACACTGGAGACTATTTGAAAACAATTTATTTTGCTACAGTCATTGTAAAAGTTACTAAGAAACACTCCAAAAAAATTATAAATAGAAGTGGCCTATTAAAACATTGAGGAGAGGTGTAGAAATTGCTTCTACATTTTGAATGTACAAATTTAGGGGAATATGTATGAAAACTGGTGCATACTAGACCGTTGTACATCCCATTAGATTATTGTAGCATTCATCAATATGTATGAAAGTGACTCTCAGCAATTTATAAATGTGTCCTGTTGTGAGACACAGGTATGCACAAAAATTTCAGCCTCACCACTCTGAAATTGGCATGGTTTGTTATGCGCCACATTTTGTGCCAGATTTTGGTGTAGGACAGTTCATACATCTGTAGGACAGGGCTAGGACAGGTTTTTTTGGCTCAAAGCATGCCAGAGAACTGGCGCAGCCCCGTTCATACATGTTGCCCTTATTTTTTACATAAATGTAATAGTTCGCGAACTAATTATACAGTATTATAATACATTTATATGATTGACAAAAGGAAATTTAAAGAGAGGTTTTAAATTTGATGCAAAGGAAAGAAACACTCATTTTGCTGCTTTCTTATTTTTAACCCCTTACCGCCGCAGCCAGTTTTGACCTCTATGGCGTAGCCCCATCCTACATGTATGAAAAGTGGCGCTGCCTCAACAGTTGTATTTTTCATTAAGTTAGTGTAGCATTTGTCAGTATGTTTGGAAGTGTCTCACAGCACTTCATAAATGTGTGCCGTTGTGAGACACATTTATGCACCAAAAAATGCTACATAGAGCATGAATGCGCCAAAATTTGTCTCAGCCTCACAACTAAGAAATTGGTGTGGATTAGCCCAGCACTTTTGCGCCACATTTTGGTGTGACACATTCATAAGTGTGGTGCGTTGTACAAATCTGGCATGACATGCCCCTTTAGAAATGGCACATAAAAAGTGTTGGGCCTGGCACAGAATGCACTAGATTTTGGTGTACAACCACTCATATATCTGTCTGTCAGTACTACAACAGGTTTTTTTGGCTCAAAGCACATCAGAAAACTAGTGCATCTCTGTTCATGTATGTGCTCTAAGTTAGTAATACATTTTGGTCGATACAGTCTAGTTTCTTTGTGAAAAAAATCAAAATGTCCTGAAAATTTGGAATAATTTTCAAAGTTCATAAATTTCTGTATGTAAGACAGTTATATCACTCAAACTAGTCTATAACTAGCACTAAGTAAATGGCTACATTTCGTTTTTTTAAATGTCTTTTTCCTTTTTATAACAGTAAGGGGCTTATTTAAAAGAAGGAGGGCTCTTGGTTCCCAACTTATCATTATACAACATTGCTGCTGTTCTGGAACCAATCTCCCAATCTCCCAATTTCTTTAGCGTTAGGCTATGAAAATGGAAAATTTTATTTTTTCCAACAATATGCAGATTTAGCTGAAAATTTTTTATTTTTATAAGGAATCCTGGGGAAAAAACACCACAAAATTTGTTATGCAATTTCTTCCAAGTATGACAATACCTTATATGTGGGTGTAAATTGCCAAAGAGGGAACGCTTTTTAGCTTTTGGAACGTTGGCTTGGGAGGGGGCCATGTCGAATTTGCAAAGCCCCCAAAGTATTAGAAAAAAAGAAACCTTCCAGAAGTCACTTCATTTTAGATTCAATACATGATAGAAATGTGTTTGCAAACAATTGCGTTTTTATGTCTTCATAGTCTGACAGCCATAACGTTTTAATTTTTCTGAACTGATTAAGGGCTTGTTTTTTGTGGGATGCGTTGACGTTTCCATCAGTACCATTTTGGGTTTTATATGATGCTTTTATCACTTTTTACCACCAATTTTTGCAGTCGGGATAAACAAAATACAGTAATCTAGTATTTTTTTTTTTATTTTTATCTTTTAAATTTTTTGTAAATGACATGTTAACTTTACTAAGCAGGTCGATACAATAACAGCAATACCCAACTTAAACATTTTTTATGTTTTACTGCTGTTACACAATAAAAACACTGTTATTTAAAAAAGAAACCACATTTTTGCATTGCAATAATCTGGGAGACAATTTTATACTTTTTCTTTGTACTGAACCGTGTAGAGGATTTTTTTTAAACAATAAGGGCCACAGGTATGAAAACTGTCTAGGTCTAAGACTTTCTTTGTTGCCAATAGCAACCAATTAGCGATCCTCTTTCATTTGCTATAGTGCTCTGAAAAAAATGAAAGGGGCATTCTTATTGGTTGCTATGGGCAACAAAGAATGTCTTAGACCTAGACAGTTTTCATACATGTCCCCCTAAATGTTTACTTGATTTTATAAGAACACTTACAAGTATGTCAAAAAGAGATCACAAGCAGAATGTGAAAGAACATATAAATGTCAAATAACAAGAAAACAAACCATGTCAATAATTGTAACGCACAGATCGTATTTCAGAGGTAAGCACTAATAAGCTGAGTCTGCAGATAACAAAATAAAACACCAATTGAGCATGAAAGGAACCTATTAAGACTGCTGAAGCAAAGGATCAGAACTAGTCTAGAAATTAGGTGTCACCATCTAAGAGTCTTATATGGGAAATCTAGAGGAAGACCAGCAGTGCCATCTGAGTCTTAATTTTGGGATCAGATTTGGAGCTATTGCTAAGCAAGTTTCAGGTTGGAATTGGGTGTTTACTCTAGAGATAACTTCTGAGAGATGCAAAGAAGAAGAGCTTTACAAATGTGAAGCTATGACTGATCTAGTGGCTATTAAGACATGGAAGAGCACAGTGTGAAAGGATACCGGTAACATAATGAAGGAAAGATCGAGTAATCCTAACTCAGGGGTGAGGGCAAATCGGGCTTGGAACAATTCTGATAGTAACGTTTTAACATCCACCATATTTGGATTAGTGAGCCTTGGAAACCACAGAGTCTCCAGCAAAGGTTGTGCAAGAACATATGACCCATTCTACACGGGGTCAAGTACCAACAAATTTGTATTTTTCTCATCATTTCCATGTGATTGACACATCTTGAGTGTTTTTGAGACATGTTTGCTGCAGCTAACCATTCCTCCTCCGAGAATACCTTACCCAGATCTGCCTCCCATTTATAAACATATGCTGGATTGTGGTTATCTTTGTTAGCCAATAGGGAGGAATAGATCAGAGAAAGACTAAGTTCAAAACCTCACTTTTGTGATAGAAAGTTATGAAACTGTGTGTAAGAATGAGGAGTGCTAGGGCTGTCCAAGTTCTGCAATGTATGTCTCACTTGTAGATAAATGTAGAATTGATTATTGGGTTGTGCATATTGTATTTTTAGGTCTTCGAAAGAGTAGAATATTTGAGTATAAATCCCAAAGAGTAAGAATCCCTTTATAAACCCTCAGGGAAAGTGGGAGATGGGGTGATTCTGCACGAAGGGTAAGTAGTGAACATGTGTCCCCATTTAGAAGGTACAATATACCTAACCCTACTTTAGCAATCTGATTAAGCCTAGGGAGATCGAATTCAGGAAGTTTAGTACCCCAAAGAGCAGCTGTTAGGTAATCTCTCAATGACACATGGGTGATAGAGGAGTTTTCTAAAGAGGACCATCAATGGGAATCCGGAGAAAACCAGAGAAGGGAGATTGGTTCCAGAACAGCAGCAATGTTGTATAATGTTAAGTTGAGAACCGAGAGTCCTCCTTCTTTTAACCCCTTACCGCCGGTGCCAGTTTTGGCCTTCCTGACAGAGCCCTGGTTTTAAAATCTGACATGTGTCACTTTATATGAGAATACCTTTTGAAACTTTTACCTATCCAAGTGATTCAGGGATTGTTTTCTCGTGACACATTGTGCTTTAAGTTAGTAATACATTTTGGTCCAAAAAGTCCTTGGTTATTTGTGAAAAATATAAAAATATCATGACAATTTGCAAAAATTAGCAGTTTTCAAAGTTCAAAAATTTCTACGTGTAAGACAGATAGTTATTCCACTCAAAATAGTTTATAACTAGTGTTGAGTGATTATTATCGACAAAGTTGAAATCGGCACAGTTTTTATGTTGATCGAAATTTTTAGATCATACGATAATTTAGGTTAAAATCTGTGCATCATCTATTAAGATCGCGCCATTTTCGGCGCTTCCTGTCATTTTGGCGGCCAGCAAATCAACTTACAGAATAGAGCAGGGTGAGATTGTGTGCGACGTCATGACTGGGATGTGTATGGTTGCGATTGGCTGGAAAATCACATGACCTCGTTTTACATAGAACAGCCCTTCCTGTTCATGATCAGGTTCTCTCAGCGTCTCATAGCAGGAGGACGTGCGCTCTGCCTGTGTCCTTACAGCTCAGCGAAATTATTCTATTTCTTCACAGAGAAAGCTCTACTGTTAGCTGTGATTCTTACAATTTAGTTAGATCAGAGATTGGAAGATTTTATGTAGTTAGGTAGAGAATTTTAAAGGAGCATCTACCGCCGTAAAGTCATGGGGTGGAGCGGGGGGGTGGGGTGGGGGTCATGCGGGCAAACACAGACAAGCTCTATAAAGAATACTGGATAAAGTTCACCAAGACTTAGTTTAGAAATTGCAAAGCAATAGCATTATTATTAACAGTTTTCTTTTGAAATATTTCCTGGATATTGGGCAGCCTGAACTTATATTAGGATAAACATCTTTTCTAGTAACTGCAGGTCTCTTTGTTAGGTGCAAAACTCCACTTTTATTATCAGTATACATTTCAGATAGGTGTTTTCTTTTTTAAATTTTGCCCATTCCAAACTTTGTTGATATAGCCACCTTGCAGTTAAATTAGAATCCAGCAATTTTGTAGTCAGCACAGGTTGTTATGTGCCAAAATACCTTTAATTATCCGAATACATTACAGATACTGTTTTTTTCACTTTTGCGCCACTTGGCTTTGTTCATTGAGCACCTTGCACTTAAATTTGAATACAGCAATTTTGTAGTCACCACAGGTTTAATTGAAAGGTGCCAGAAAATACCTTTTATTATTCCGAATACATTACAGATACGTGTTTTTTCACTTTGCGCACTACAGCTTTGTTCATTGAGGCACCTTGCACTTAAATGTAAATACAGCAATTTTGTAGTCACCACAGGTGAATTGAAAGGGCCAAAAAATACCTTTATTATCTGAATACATTACAGATACGTGTTTTTTGCACTTTTCCCAGTCCAGATTTGTTGATAGAGCCACCTTGCAGTTAAATTTGAATCCAGCAATTGTGTAGTTACCACAGGTGAATTGATAGGTGCCAAAAAATACCTTTTATTATCCGAATACATTACAGATACGTGTTTTTTCACTTTGGCGCACTACAGCTTTGTTCATTGAGGCACCTTGCACTTAAATGTGAATACATCAATTTTGTAGTCACCACAGGTGAATTGAAAGGTGCCAAAAAAATACCTTTTATTATCCGAATACATTACAGATACGTGTTTTTTGCACTTTTGCCCAGTCCAGATTTGTTGATAGAGCCACCTTGCAGTTAAATTTGAATCCAGCAATTGTGTAGTTACCACAGGTGAATTGATAGGTGCAAAAAAATACCTTTTATTATCCGAATACATTACAGATACGTGTTTTTTCACTTTGGCGCACTACAGCTTTGTTCATTGAGGCACCTTGCACTTAAATGTGAATACAGCAATTTTGTAGTCACCACAGGTGAATTGAAAGGTGCCAAAAAATACCTTTTATTATCTGAATACATTACAGATACGTGTTTTTTGCACTTTTGCCCAGTCCAGATTTGTTGATAGAGCCACCTTGCAGTTAAATTTGAATCCAGCAATTGTGTAGTTACCACAGGTGAATTGATAGGTGCCAAAAAATACCTTTTATTATCCGAATACATTACAGATACGTGTTTTTTCACTTTTGCGCACTACAGCTTTGTTCATTGAGGCACCTTGCACTTAAATGTGAATACAGCAATTTTGTAGTCACCACAGGTGAATTGATAGGTGCCAAAAAATACCTTTTATTATCCGAATACATTACAGATACGTGTTTTTTGCACTTTTGCCCAGTCCAGATTTGTTGATAGAGCCACCTTGCAGTTAAATTAGAATCCAGCAATTTTGTAGTCAGCACAGGTTGATAGGTGCCAAAAATACCTTTTATTATCCGAATACATTACAGATACGTGTTTTTTCACTTTGGCGCACTACAGCTTTGTTCATTGAGGCACCTTGCACTTAAATGTGAATACAGCAAAATTGTAGTCACCACAGGTGAAAAGTTATGTGCCAAGAAATACCTTTTATTACCCGAAAACATTACAGATACGTGTTTTTTCACTTTGGCCCCTACAGCTTTGTTCATTGAGGCACCTTGCACTTAAATGTGAATACAGCAATTTTGTAGTCACCACAGGTGAATTGATAGGTGCCAAAAAATACCTTTTATTATCCGAATACATTACAGATACGTGTTTTTTCACTTTGGCGAACTACAGCTTTGTTCATTGAGGCACCTTGCACTTAAATGTGAATGCAGCAATTTTGTAGTCACCACAGGTGAATTGAAAGGTGCCAAAAATACCTTTTATTATCTGAATACAGTACAGATACGTGTTTTTTGCACTTTGCCCAGTCCAGATTTGTTGATAGAGCCACTTTGCAGTTAATTTGAATCCAGCAATTGTTGTAGTTACCCCAGGTGAATTGATAGGTGCCAAAAAATACCTTTTAATTTTCCGAATACATTTTCAGATCGTGTTTTTTTCACTTTGGCGCACTACAGCTTTGTTCCTTTGAGGCACCTTTGCACTTAAATGTGAATACAGCAATTTTGTTGTCACCACGGTGAATTGAAAGGTGCCCAAAAATATCTTTTATTATCTGAATACATTTACAGATACGTGTTTTTTGCACTTTTGCCAGTCAGACTTGTTGATAGAGCCACCTTGCAGTTAAATTTGAATCCAGCAATTGTTGTAGTTACCGCAGGTGAATTGATAGGTGCCAAAAAATACCTTTTATTTCCGAATACATTACAGATACTGTTTTTTCACTTGGCGCACTACAGTCTTGTTCAATGAGGCACATTGCACTTAAATGTGAATACAGCAATTTTGTAGTCACCACAGGTGAATTTGAAAGGTGCCAAAAAATTCCTTTTTTATCCGAATACTTACAGATACGTGTTTTTGTGCACTTTTGCCCAGTCAGATTTGTAGATAGAGCCACCTTGCAGTTAAATTTGAATCCAGCAATTGTGTAGTTACCACAGGTGATGATAGGTGCAAAAAAATGGTTTTATTATCCGAATACATTACAGATAAGTGTTTTTTTTACTTTGGCGCACTACAGCTTTGTTCATTGAGGCACCCCTTGCACTTAAAAAGTGAATACAGCAATTTTGTAGTCACCACAAGTGCATTGTAGGTGCCAAAAAAAACCTTTTAAATTTTCCGAATACATTTAAGATTCGTTTTTTTTTCACTTTGGCGCAGGCCAGCTTGGTTGATAGATCTACTTTTTCAGTTAAATTTGAATACAGCAATTTTGTAGTCACCAAAGGTGAATTGATAGGTGCCAAAAATACCTTTTATTATCCGAATACATTGCAGATACGTGTTTTTTCACTTTGGCGCGGGCCAGCTTTGTTGATAGATCTACTATACAGTTAAATGTGAATACAGCAATTTTGTAGTCACCACAGGTGTATTGATAGGTGCCAAAAATACCGATTATTATCCGTATACATTTCAAAAAACGTGTTTTTTTCACTTTGGCGCAGGCCAGCTTTGTTAATAGATCTACTTTGCAGTTAAATTTGAATACAGCAATTTTGTAGTCCCCACAGGTGAATTGAAAGTGCCAGAAATCCTTTAATATCCGTATACATTTCAGACGGGGTTTTCTTCACTTTTGGTCAGTCAAGCTTGTTGATAGATCTACTTTGCAGTTAAATTTGTTTCCAGCAATTTTGTTTTGATTTGGGGATTTGAGAAATAGCTGGTTTTTGCCGTTTTTTAATAAGGATTTCCAAAACTCTTCCATACCGTCCAAATTTTTTTATTTTGACGGAGGAAATTTCAGGTGGAGGAGCAAAAGAGGGGGGTTTGGGGGGAATGGGGTAGAGGTACAGAGAAGGTGCTCCTCCCAGTGTGGCGACAACACCTTTCCAGCGATCGTCAGGGGGAAAGGCCCGTCAAGCCTGTATCGCTGGGTCAGGCCCTGTGAATCTCAGTAAAAACCGTCCCCAATTGTCCTTCAGGGGTTATGAACCCCCATCAGCAGTTTACCCCCTCTTTTTCCTCCCGTCCGGGCCCACAAATGTCTCTTCGCATCCCCACACCCGTCCCAACAGAAGCACCCAAATGTAACTCGGTACCCCATGTGGATATCCTTTTTGAAACCTTTTTGAGAAAAAATGGGGGGGTCAGAAGGCCATTTTAAAAAGATCAAAGGCCAAAGAGGATGATTTTCTCTGCTCTGCCCCATTTCTGATGCATCAGGCGGGAAAGGATGCGGTAAATGGGGCAAAAAACCCGGGGCGGTCGGCAACGCATTGCATCCCCCTTGCTTGTACCCCGCATCCTGGATGCAGTGTCGGGGACGCAAATTTCCTTTTTTAGATGATGATGACGACATTGCGGATCCAACGTGGTTTTTCGCAGATTTGCTTGCGAGGTTTTCATCACGGACGGGAGGGGGGAAATGGGGTAGTGTCAGCGGGTTCACCTCAAAAAGGGGGGGCGGTCGCAGAATTCCGTGATAGATTTCCAGCCAGGGTCAAGAAACCGCTCCTCGCTACGCCGTAAAAAAGGTCAGGACCTCTAAACCCCTGGCCTTCTTTGAGCGCCTCTGATTCCCCCCAAGATGTCATATCCCGCCTTTCCCGAAAATAATAAGTAAAAAGGGAAAAACCCTTTTGGGGGTTTAAACCCCACCCCCAAAAAAACATTCTATCACGCAGCGAATGCGGGTTTTGAAAAGGGGAGGAAACATTTGGCCAAAAAAGGCCGCCCGACGGGGGGCCCCAAACCCACTGTCACACCTCGTCCCCGCCTCTCCCCCACACCCCCAAGGGTTTCCCTCGCTGCCCATGTCTCCAAGTTTTTATAGGGATCACCTCTGCTTCACCTCCACTTCCCCCGATTCCATCGCACCCAGAGACCCATCCTACCCCTTTCCTCCGCCCAGTTTGATGACCGCACGCCGTACAGGGCCAGCAGCACCTTTTCTGTTTCCGGGTTTGGGGGAGCAGAAGAAACATTTTTTCCCCAAAACCACCCCAAAAAGCCAAAACCTGAATTTTGGCATTCCCAGGTTTTTGGGCCTTGGAAATGTTCCCTTTGTTGGTGGCAAGATGGGTTCCGCAGTCTGGCCCTTGCCTGCCCCCAAATTTCCGATGCCGAGAGGCATTTCTTTGCAAAAACCCGTCCCTGCCCTGGCCAGCCAGGTCATCTAAAATTCAAGCGCGGGGTCTGCATTGTGGCCAAAAAAAATTTCATTGAACCACAATGGACTAGTAAGGGCCAAGGCCGCCATATCTCTGTGACAGCTCACGGGGTGAGCGGGGTGGATGTTCTGGGGGTGAGGTGGCTCTCGGCTCGGCGCCCCCTTTTCCCAAAAAACCGCGGGATGGTGCGGGTTCTTTCCCCCAAGGCCTTTGGGGGCCCTCAATGCCAGAGAAACCAGGGGTTGAAATTAATCTGTCTTGGAGACCGCCCCCACACCAGGTCAGGGCTGTGGGGGCTCTCGAAACGAGACCCAAGCGCTGGCTGGGGGGCAAAACCCTTGTGCCAGGAAAGGTTTTGTGTGCGGAAAAAGGGCAAAATCTGTGGCCCCCCCTTAAGTCGTAGGTGGAGCACATCCCTTCCCTGCAATGTCAAAACCTTGTGTCCAGAAATTTCAAAAGAGCAAACCCGGGTTTGGATGCTGCTGAGGAAGGCTCGAAGTCTAATTCGACTTCCGCCGTTGCACCCTCTTGCCCCCCCGGGGGCGCTTTTTGCAGGTCAGCTCCCTCCCCGTAACCGTCTCATTGTTGCGTGGAACACCGCGGGAAATTTCCCACCCTCCACATGCCCCAGCGATTGTGGCAGCAGCGCAATGCATTAGCATACGAAGTGAACAGGGCCCTGAAAAGCAGCGGTGGGGGGCCCTCGGGATGTTGAGCCAAAAGAGTGGAAGGCAGGTGAAAGAGTCTAAAACCATCCTTGCCATTTTTTGAAGAACCACCAAAAGGGTTTTAGTGCGGACAATGCCCTTGTCAGCTGGCATTGTGTGACTTATTTTGGAGTCGTTGGACATTTAAAAACAACAGGTCCCCCCCAGCGACGGGAGGAGACGGAACAGTGCAGACACGGAGCCTTTTCCCCGTAAAACCCAAGGCCCGACATTTTCCAAAATTTCATGGGTCTTCATTAGGCAGTGGTTCGGGGCCAGACTAGGAAGGGGGCGCATCGCTTCGGGGCATCATCTCAGGCAAGTCAGGGCTGTTTGAAGCTGTGCCGGAGGCAGGGGGAGGAGGAGGAGGAAAGGGGGGGGGGGGTTTTCCTAGACACCGAGTTCCCGACGCCCCTCCCTTGGAAAGAGGGGGGCGCAAAATTTTGGGGGGTAGGAAGTGAGGAAGATCAGTTTTGTGCCCCTCGACCCAGAGGTTTTGGGGAAATCAAGGCTCCATCCCCACGAGTGCTTGGATGCCCCATTTTTTCCAAATGATCCTCGTTTAAAGGGCCCATCAAAAGAACAACAGTTATGGGGGCCCACCCCCCTAGATCCCAGGTAAAAAAAAAATAGCATTTTCCTTCCCCCCCCACCAAATAAGAGAAAAAATGCTGAAATGGAGACCTTGTGTTTGATCAAGGGAGACATTTGTTGCGTCTGTTCACGTTCTTCAAATGTCACGGTGGAACAACGCCACGACATGACAGGGTAGAGTGCCAATCCCGTAGCGGCGCTGCAGAAGGAAGGGTGGCAAAAACCCTAAGGGGGTTGCCTTGGCAATCTTTATTTACCACCTCACCAACGCATGCAATGCAGGCCACATTTAAACACCCAGGACCAGCTTAAATCATGGTGCACGATATCTGCGTCTCAACACCGATGTTTTTGTATGTGTTCGGCCCCAATAGATTCGGGGTACCCAAAAAGGGACGAATGGCCCGCACCCCATAGAGGTGTTGCCCCGCCAGCACCCAGCGTCATATCTGAGCGGCTTTAGCACGCCGGAGGAGTCATTATAGACAAACGCATCCGGCTTTCCACAGATAAGGGATCGTTTGATTTTCCCTAAAGATAAATCAGGCATGGTCTCGATGATGTTGTGGGCCCCAATTGCCGAGGTCACCGATTAGTTGCTGGTCTACTTCACTTTCCCTCCCCAAACGAAATTTTGAAAAAATTATTTTTTTTTTAAAAAAAAAATTTTTTTGATTTTTTTTTTATTAAATTTATTTTTTTTGTTATAAAAAAAATTTTTTTTTAAAAAAATTATTTTTCCTTAATTTTTTTAAATTTTATTTTCCCCTTGTTTTTTAGTTCCCCCTTTTTAAACATTAAATATTTTTTTAATTTTTTTTTGGGGGTTTTTTTAATTTTTAAAAAATTTTTTTGTTTTAAAAAGGTTTTTTTTATGGTTTTTTTTTTAAAAAAGTTTTTTTTTTTTTTATTTTTTAAAAAATCTTAGGTTTTTTTAAAAAAATTTGTTTTAATCTTTTTTTTTGTAAAAATTTGGTAAATTTTTGTTTTTTTTTGGTGAATTGAGTTTTACTAAAATTTTTAAAAAAAATTTTTCTCCTTTTGTTTTAAATTTTTTTTAAAGGGTATTCTTTTTAAATTTTTTATTTTTTTGTGAAATTCATTATTTTAATTATTTAAAAAAAAAATTTTTTAAAAAATTTTTTTTCAATTGTAAATGTAAGGGGGGTTTTTTTTAAAAAAATTATTTTAACCTTTAAAGGGTAAAAAATGTTTTTTGTTTTTAAATGATAATTTATTAAAAATTTTTTTTAAAAAAGGAAACGCATGGTGGGGGTTATCTTTTTTTAAAAAAAGTTTTTTAAAAAAAATTAAAAAAATTGCAGTCAAAAACTGTTAAAAAATTTTTTCTGAAAATTTTAAGGGAGTCAGGGAAAAATTTTACCAATGTAGGTTTTTCTGAGAAATGGGTATGGAGCACGGACAGAGACAAATTTCAGGCCATTTTTAAAGCAACGTTGATAAAAAATGAGAAAAGAATGCCCAAAAAAAAGGCACTGGGTAACAGGAGCTTTAAAACCAGTATTTTTCCAATGAAGCTTTAATTTGGCCAATCATACGGAGGGGAAAAGGGTACCCGGGTTTTGGGACTTTTGTATGAGGGAAAAAAAGGCTGGAGTTCTCACATTTCCGCTTCCCACTCTGTTTCAGGAACATTTTCTTTTGGGGGGTCATCAGGGGCATTTTTAAACCCCTGAAAGATAGGACGCCCCGCCTGGGTAAAACCGCAAAACACTTAAAACTCTTTCCTGGGTCATGCTTGGCACAGGGGCAGGTAAGTCAATGTTGTTCAACTAAAATTGGTGGTTTGAAAGATCCCTTTTTCGGGGCCTTTTTAAATCTGGGGGGGTCAGACAGGTTTTGGGGCATACGTGGCCAGGAAGGTTTAATCAATGTCCATTCAACAAAATGGGGGTTGAAAGCTCCTTTTTTGGCACTTTTTTAATCTGGGGGTCGCAGGTTTAAGGTTACGGCCGGAAGGGGTTTGTTTAATGTCATTAACAAAAATGGTGGTTGAAAGACTCCCTTTTTTTTTTCACTTTTTAATTGGGGTTCAGAAGGTTTTTAGGGGTTTTCAATTTTTCTTTTGGGGGTTGGGTTTTTTCCCCAAAAAGGGGAAGGGGATGGGGCAACGGGTCCCCAGTTTTAAGTAAAATATGGGTTTAAATAATACTGCCTTTTGGCCTTTTTTAATTTTTGGGTGATGCAGGTTTTTAAGGGGGCATGCTGTGGTACAAGACAGGGTGTGAATGGTGTTGACTTTTTTTCAGTGGCTTTTATAGCCAAGGTTTTGCCCAAAAATGTGCAAAGGTTCCATTTGGTTGTGGTGTTTAAATTCCCCCTTCTCCCCCCTGTTTGGGGTGTAAAATGAAGGGGTTTTTTGCTTCTCCCCCTAGACTTTTAAAAGTATTTGGGGATGGGTGGGGCTATCGCTATTGAAAAAATTTTTGATGGTGGCCACTATCGATATGCCGATGCATAGCCAACGAAAAACGCTCAACATTCGAAAAGGGGGGGAAAGCTTTTTAAGTTAACCGTGGGGATTCCCTTACGAATATTGGATTGCAGGCCTATTCCCCCCGGCCCAAAAGCAGACGCAGCTCTGGACCTCTTCCTCTAGTGCCGAGTGTGAGTTGATGAGAAGCTTACGGGACGTTGCAAATTCAGCCATTTTCTTTTCAATGTGTTCTGTCCTGGAGACAAATGCTTGTATATCTCCTCTAAAGTCATCATCATTTGTTTTTAAATCATTTTGGATTTCCCTAGATGATAAACAATTGTCGTAGAGTTTTTTTCCGTGAGCAATTCTAAACAAAATTTTTGGTTAATTTCCCCGTGACCAGCTGGGAAGGGGTGGGGGATGAGGGAAGTAGTATGAGAGTGCCCCTTTGGAATCTGGGTTGCGATGGGGGCTGCTGAAAGAACTCCGTGAGTTTAGCTGGTTTCTTGGTTTGAGATTTTTTGGATAAAAGAGTTTCCGAACAGCGCAGGCGCAAGGATGGTTGTGTGGGTAAGTTTTTTTTTTCACCTTTTCTTGGGAAGAGTTTGTGGTTTACCAAAGGGGGAAAACCACAACCAAGTGTTAAGTGATTTCTTCGCTATCAGGGCAGACAACCAGGGTTTAAAAAATGTGGTTTGAAAAGAAACTGTAAAATTCATGAGATGGGATATTTTAAGCTTTGTTTTGTTTTAAATTGACCTTTTTTGGTAGCTACAATGGAATAAAGTTTTTCAGGATAAAGCAGAGTTCTGTAGTTGGCAACAGTGACAACCACAGCGTCTAGCCCTGTAGGTGATGAGAGCTGAAGTAAGATGGCAGCTGGGCTGTGGCGGGAAAGATTTGCTGGCTTTGTTTGTGTGTGTCCACAACCTGGAGCAAATACAGAGCCCTTGTTCCAGCAGACAAACCACCGGACTTTTACTGCTGCAGACCTAGAAGCAGCCTGACAAGGGTTATGTTGAGAAGGGGGCCCCGGTCAGGTAAAAGGGAGTAAAGTCCCCCCCCTAGGCAGTATAGGGGAATAGGGAGGTTAAAATGTCCTCCATAGGCAGTTATAGGCAAGTATATGTCCCCCCATAGGTAGGTAGAGGCAGGTATTTGTACTTGCCCCTCTCCCCCACTCCTCCGATTCATCATCTTCGCGGCACAGGCAGCGTGTGACAGCATGTATTGTGCAAGAAAACTCCGGGGGGGCCCAAGCTGCTTGAACCTTCGGATCCTATTTAGAGAGGGCGCCGCTCTTTGTCCGCAATAGTGTCTTCAGCTGCATGTACTCCCAGAGGAGTCGCACGTAGCTGAAGCGATCCCCGCCGGCGTCCGGGCCATTACAGCGCCAGGACGCATACGGTGACTCGAGTATAAGCTGTAGACGGCTTTTTCAGCACATTTTTTGTGCTGAAAAACTTGGCTTATACTCGAGTATATACAGTACTTTTATATAGACCATTTATATATTTATATAAATTAATCATGTCTCAACATAGCCGTCTGTCTTCAAAACAAAATAAGTTCAATTCTGTTAACCTTTCCTCATAATTGAGATACTCCATTCTCCTTATTAATTTGATTGCTTATCTTTGTGCTTTCTCTAGCTCTATTACATGCTTTCTATAAACTGGAACCCAGAACTGAACAGCATGTCCTATGTCCATGCCTCTATTAATACATGCCAATATCCTACTGGCCTTAATGGCAGCTGATTGGCATTGCGTGCTATTCTGTAATCTATGATCTATCTACAAGTACACCCAGATCCTTCCCAACAAGCAATTCTATGAGTTTTTCAGTCCCTATAACATATGATGCCTACAGATTATTCGTACCTAGATGCAGAACTTTACATTTATCCTTATTGAACTTCATTTTCCAAGTGGATACCCAAACACTCACTGGGGCACATTTATCAATAGCCTGTAAGTAGTGTTAATCGAACCGTTCGAGGAACGTTAAGTTCAAGTCGAACTTCTCGATTTTTTTAAAATCAAGATGAAGCAAACATTTTACGATTCATTAGAGTAAAGTTCGCGTTCGACATGCGCGTTCGACACGCCAGTTTTAGTTTCTTTTTTACTGTAGCTGCTTCCTGCACTTTTGGCGGCCATCCAATCAGTGCAGAGCACAAAGAAGTGTCGAAAACGTCATGGCTGATGTGTAGGGCTTCATAGGCTGCTAAAATCACATGACCATGTTATATGTATTTCACTGTATTCCCTTGTGAACGACATTTCCAGCTCACTCTCTGTACTGAACGGACTGCTCTCTGTCTGCATGCATGCAAGCAAGCAGACACAAGATTTGTTTCTTTGATTAGTTAGCTAGATAGTTAGGGGGTGTACAGCAAACTTAAGGAATCACATACCGCAATAGTTAGGGAGTTATGTATTGCTGGCTGCATCTTTTCCACGCCCAGAACCTGTTATTTGGCAACATTTGCAGGCTCACACAATGCATAATTCTCATATACATCATTCTCATAAAATCATACTCAGTGCCAAAAAGTTCAGTTTTGCAGTTTTGGGGCTTCACTGATTGCATAACTCACTGTTACCAAATCTCCTATAGTGGTTGGTTGCTGCAAATTATTCTGATTGAAGAAAAATTCATTTTTGCAGTTTTGGGGTTCAATGATTGCATAACAGACTGTTACCAAATCTTTGGCTTTTTAATATTTAGCTTTTGTACATGGAGAGAATTAGAAGTGGTAAGCAAGCCAGGAGGGGCGTAGGATGTGGAGCTAGAGGTACGAGACAGGGCACTCCTTCCAGTGCTCCGGACAACACACAAATGAGCACATCATCAGTCACAGGACCGTCAGGCCTGTCATTGCTTGCTCGGTTCCCTGTGAGTCTCAGTAATGAAGAGCATTGCCAGTCTGTATTTCAGTGGTTAACACACCCTGCATCCAGCGGTTTTTACTCCTCTTCCTCTCAATCAAGGCCACAAATGTCATCATCATCGGTCCAACCTGAAGCAAACACGGGTCAAATGTCACAATCCAATATACAGACCACTCCAGATAATCCATATTCTCAAGAGCTCTTTGATGACAGAATGGGGTCAGAAGGAATTTCAAAAGATCAAGAGGCCAAAGAAGATGATTTTGTCTGCTGTGATGCGCAATTCCTGATGCCCTCAAAGAAGGTGAAAAATACCGGGCGGTCAGCAATGCCTCGCAGTGCCTGTGGCTTCTAGCCTGCAGTTTTAGGATGTAGACTGTGAGGAAGAGGAAGTCACCTGTGATGATGATGACATTGCGGATCCAATGTGATCTGTAGGGCAGCAGCTGGCGAGCACATCATCAATGGAGGAGAAGGATGATGGGGTAGTGTCACTGCGGATCTGGCCTCAGAAAGGTTAGAGGGTGGTCACACAAGTCCACTGACATTACTCCACCAGCCATGGTCATTTGTGGAAGCGGGAACAGCAGTACTAAGTTTTCACAGTCGAAGAGGTCCAGGACCTGTGAAGCCTCAGATTCGCCAACTGACATCATATACCGGATTTGCTTTCAACCCGTCAGTGGAGGAAAGAATCTAAAGAGTTTAAGGACCATGAGCATGAACAGGCACATGCATGGAAAGCATGAATTGCTGTGGAAGAGTCAATTGGAAAAAAAAGGCCACACAGGTCCTGGGCTTCTTCTGCCTCCTCCTCTGCCACTTCCAAGTCCAAGTGGTCCTCTGCTGCTGATGTGCCGGAGCAGCATAAGCAAGCACCACCATCAGTCCCAGATACTGTTGGTCAATTCCCAGCAGCAGAACAGCCTACACCTTCCTCTTCCACCAATGTGACCTGCACACTGTACAGCAGCCAGTCCGGCAGCCAGCCTTTTGTGTACCAGTTGTGGGAGCATAAGAAATGCTTTCACCCCAACCATCCCAAAGTCAAAATCCTGAGTGTTGGCATTGTCAGGCTGTTGGCCTTGGAAATGTTGCCTTTCCATCTGGTGGACACCGATGGGTTCCACCATGTCATGGCCCTGGCATGCCTTCAATGCCGAGCAGGCATTTCTTTGCCAGAAAAGCTGTCCCTGCCATGGCCGGCCACGTTGCAGAAAAGATCTCCAGCACGTTGGCTGCATCTATGTCCACCAAAGTCCATCTCGCTAAAGACACATGGACTAGTAAGCACGATCAAGGGAGTTACATCTCACTGACTGCTCACTGGGTGAGTTTGGTGGATGACAGTGCCTCTGGTGATGAGAAAGGAAGGCTCGAGGTTTTAGCTCACACTTCTGGAGTTCTCACTCTGTTTCAACATGACTGGCAGAGTTGCAGCGTGTTCTGGGCCTCCCCGTCAACCCTCTGATATGTAATGTGGCAACATGCTGGAATTCCACCCTCCACATGCTCCAGCGATTTTGACAGCAGCGTAATGCCATTATGCAGTATGAAATGTCGCATAGCCTGACTACCAGTGGTGCGGACCTCGGGTTGTTAACCCATAGAGATTGGAGCCAGGTGAAGGATCTCTGCACCATCCTTAGAAGTTTTGAAGAGGTCACTAAAATGGTCAGTCAGGACGACGGCATTGTCAGCATGACTATTGTGGTTATATTTTTACTGGTACAAGCGTTAAAAACTCTGCAGCAGCAGGTGCCAGCAGTGATGTAGGAGGAGGAGGCGGACACAGAGCCTTACTCGCTGGAGGATGTAGAAGGCCCCTTCAGAGAGAATGTAGTCCATGACGCCAGTTTTAGAAAGGAGGAGCCTTCTTCCGAAACGTCACCGAGGGACGTGTGGCTGTTCCTGTGGCGGTCGATACAAACTTGTCCCGCTGTGTTGTTACACTTTGGATACCAGTAAGAACTTTTGTTTATCCAACTTACTACTATGCAGAGACTGCAATGAATGTTGAGGACGTATCACAGGTTCTATTTTTATCACATATCGATGTTATATGTTAAGGCCCGGAGAGTTCTGGGCAATTCATGTATGGATATATAAGCAATATAAATAAGATTTTGAATACGGAGGACTGTCTCTGTCGTTTCTATATGAGTTTAAATGAAGGGCTAAAGAGAAAGCCCTTGTACAGTCCCGTCCTGTGAGCCACATGAATTTTTCATAAAATATTATGCTCCAGGGGGCGTGGTCTGAGCCTGCATGGTGCTGGACGTGTAATGAGATATCTCTGAGGGAATTTTACCTATAACGGCTCAAATAAGCCCATTTTTTGTCTCAAACCTCCTGTATTTGTGGAGCATCTGACCCTGACCATCCAGGCAATCATTTGGAGCAACTGCTGAGAAATTGGGTAACTGGGAGAGGATCCGTTACCCCGTTGGAGTTTACCTGCGGTCACCGCCGCCATCTCAGAGAAAAACGCGGACTGGCGAAGGATTTACCCACACAGCCTACCTCCTTGTCAGCCCGGCTACAACCTCATCCCGGAGCCGCGACGTGCGGGTAAGTGACTGCCTGCCGCGACACCGCAACGATTTGCACCCCGCGCAGAGCGATTTAGGCGCCTCCCGGGGAGCACGCCATCTTCTCCTCGTGTCCACCCCTCTGAGCCAGCCTGCTACAGAGAGCATAACCGGAGAGCTTGTGAGGACTAGGGAGGGTATTTACCTTCTCCGGAGTCCTCGGTTCAATGACCCTACGAACCCCGAGTGTGAGCGGAGCTTATTCAATGTGTGGAGCCCCGACTCGTGAACAGAGGGATTCCCCAGTGAGGGTCGGGAAGTCCCAGGGAGAGGAGGCGCCATCTTGGCTGTTCATACACCAGACAGAGGGACCAAAGCAGTAATCTGGTCACTCTCGTTCTGCACTGATTTACTGCAGTGGAGCCCAGGATAATTATAACAGATAGTTACCACTGCATATAAAGCCAATACTTGTGGTACCCGGGTGACTGGCAACCGACAAAGTGATGTCATTAGTTCCCAAGGCAACCAGCAGCATAATTCAGCATTCCATTCCATAAACTGGTCCTTTCCTACCCAGTGCCATTCATCGATGATAACCAACTGTGGCACATTTGTATGGGATACTTAAAGAGTTATTGTGGTCCTCAGGAGTTACGCTATATGATATCTACTTTCCTGTCCATCTGGTCCTAAAAAGTAACTGCAGACGCCGTTCTGAACTAGCGCCTTCTGTGATTTTTCATAACTATTTTGAGCTTCCCAGGTGAGTGGCGGGAATTTCTAAAGGAATCAGACGCCATCTTGGCCATCATAGTACCAGCAGTGACAGCAATCCTTTTGCTCCTACCCTATACTGTCCTTCAGCAGAGGAACCACGAATAGCCTGATACCCATAACTGGCTCATTAAAGTATAAATACCCTGCACCTAAAACATCTGGCCACCTAAACGGCGGGAATTTCTAAAGGAAGCAGACGCCATCTAGGCCACCATAACATCAGCAGCGACAACAGTCCTCTCACTCCCACCCTATCCTGCCCTTCACCAGGGAAGTTACAGATATGCCATCTTGGCCGCCTTAGCGCCAACAATGACAATAATTCTCCAGTTTATATCTTATCCTGCCCGTAAGCTAAGGAGCTGCAGATAGCCAGATAACACAACTGGCTTACTAAACTATAAAGACCTTGTACCTGAAACACCTGACCGAAACTTAGGTCACCTAAGTGACAGGACATTACTCTCTATCTCAACAACAACATAATTTAACAGCCCTTTCTACAAGGAACAATTCTCTAAAGGTGTCACTCATCAAAACCATTGATTGTGCCTGGATAATAATAAACACATCAGTATAAGACTCGGATAAACTCAG
This sequence comes from Phyllomedusa bahiana, assembly GCA_025379985.1. Classification (NCBI taxonomy): domain Eukaryota; kingdom Metazoa; phylum Chordata; class Amphibia; order Anura; family Hylidae; genus Phyllomedusa; species Phyllomedusa bahiana. Next base: position 63,611 of record JAODAL010013796.1, on the reverse strand, counting down.
TGGGGGCCTTCAAGAACCTCACAGTCTGTACTCCATACTCCCAGCTACCGGGCTCTATCATACATCTAAAGAAACAGTTCTGCTCTTGCTACTTTAAGGGCATTTCTCTACCTTACTTTATTTTCGTTAGCCAAGGATCAATAGTATGGGTGCAACGAAAATAAAGAAATAAACATGATTTTATTGATTTAATAATTTTGTTTCATTACCCCCTATTATCTTCGTTTTATATACACATTGTACAACTTCTGTAGTGTTATAAAATGATTTCGCCATTGTAACAGTTTTTATTTCAGATTGCATTAGAAAACCCATAGGAGCGTAGGCGCTCGCTCTCCTATGGACCAAATAACGGCGCCTCTTTTAACTTTAGCCAATCACAGGAGCGCGCTCAGAATTTCTTTTCCCCAGTAGAACTCATAGAAAGCGTATGCTTGCGCTCTGATTGGCTAAGCGGACGAGCCCCCGCCGCTTCAACCAATCAGCTCGATTCTACATTTTTTACTGCATTTGAACTGTCCCGCCTTTGACTATGATTCGTCAATTTTTCTCCATAGGATATAATGGACATTGTCGCTCCTATTCTGATTGGTCAATTCTCCTCCAAGGTTATAAGGGACATTGTCGCTCCTATTCCTGATTGGCTGGTTTATGCCCGACCAATGAGAATAGCTTAAAACAATTTGAATAACTGTATTATCCCGGCAATTCCTCTATTGCAATCCCTATGCAGCGCCGTCTCGGCGACAAACGCGTTGTTCGGGTTTTTAACTGCTTTATTTGTAAAGAAGGTTCCGGCTCTTTATCTGATAATGTTTTAATTTAATAAAAAAATTTTTTTATTAATACCTTCATGCCGCCACGGGCGCTGAGCGTGAGATTTCAGAGCGCCCATCTCTCATAAAAAAAAGGACTAAAAAAATTTAAAAAAATGTGAGAAATAGTTTCATAGTTTCATAGTTTGTAAGGCCCGAAAAAAGACAATACGTCCAGCCAGTTCAGCCTGGCTGTGCTAAGTGGTTGATCCAGAGGAAGGCAAAAAACCCCAATGAGGTATAAGCCAATTGTCCCTCCATTTTAGGGAAAAAATTCCTTCCCGACTCCAATCTGGCAATCAGAAAAATCCCTGGATCAATGACCCCTTTCCTGAATCCTAGACACGATAACCATGTATATTATTACGCTCCAGAAATGCATCCAAACCATTTTTGAACTCCTTATTGATTCACCATGACAAGTCCCTCTGGCAGAGAATTCCATATCCTCACAGCTCTTACAGAAAAGAATCCCTTTCTAAGAGTTTATGGTAGAAACTATTTGTTCCTCAAGACGTAGAGGAATTCCCCTTGTTCACAACAGCCCTGGGTATAAATAAATCCTTGGGATAGATCTCTATATTGACCTTTGAAGTATTAAACATATTATTACAGTCCCACTCCGAAGCCGACTTTTCCTAAACTAACATAACCTAATCCTTTGCTAATCTTTCTGGGTACTGAGTCCACCCAGTCCTTTATAATTTTTGTTGCCCGCCTTTGTACCTGTTCAAGCCTCTACAATGTCTTTCCTGTGCACTGGTGCCCAAAACTGTAACACAATATTCCCATGTGTTGTCTAACCAGTGGACATTGTATAATGGGAGAATAATGTTCTCATCATTGGCCCTATGCCCTTTTAATAACCCCATGATCCTATTAGCCTTGGCAGCCCTGCTTGCCTGACATGGCTGCTACAGTTAAGTTTAACTGTCCACTAGGATTCACAATCCTTCTCCATGTCACTTTTACCCATGTTTTTTTTCCAGTTAACATGTAATCATGTACTGGATTTTCCTCCCATGTGCATAACCTTGCATTTATCTGTATTACACCTCACTGCCATTTCCCCTGGCCTAGGCCTCCAACTTAACCATAATCCCTCTGTAATAACACATTAGCCTCTATTATGTAAGATTACGTTACAGAACTTATGTATCTTCTGCAAGATCGATATTCTATTGTGTAATCCCAGTGTAAGATCAATATTGAAAAATGTTAAAGAGGATAGGGCCCAATACTGACTGAGACAGTCTGAGTATTTAACCGTTTAATTACTACCCTTTGTTTACTATCAGTGAAGCCAGTTGCCTACCCATTTGCACCATTTTCCCCCAGTCCAAGCATTCTCATTTTATTTACCAACCTTTTATGTGCACCGTATCAATGCTTTTACGAAAAATCTAGATATATGACATCCATGATTCACCCCGATCCATTCTAGCACTGACTTCCTCATAGAAGCTGATGAGATTAGTCTGACAGGACCTATTAAAAAAAAAATTTAAAAATTAAAAAATTTAAAAAAAAAAAAAATTAAAAAAAAAATATTATAAAAAAAAATTTTAAAAAAAAAATTTAAAAATAAAAAATAATAAAAAAAAATAAATAAAAAAAATAAAAAAAAAGAAATGGAAATAAATAAGAAAATAAATATAAATATAACAATTTAAAAAAATCAATTATATAATTATAATAAGTATTAAAAAATAAAAAAAAGAAAAAATAATTAAAAAATTTAATTTTTTTTATAAAAAAATAAAAAATTTTAAAATTAAAAAAAAACAAAAATAAAATTTATAAACAAAAATCCACACACACACACCACAACACCCACTAACACCCAATCACCTAATTTGCACTCATAACAGCTCCCACCCACGAACAATCCCCCCCTCCCCCAACCCCCCCAACCTCCACCCCCCCCCCAACCCCCCCCCACCCCCCAAACCACCCCCCCCCCCACCCCCCACCACCCCGTCACCAACCACCCCCCCATGCAGTCCCTTCGATCACCCTAACCATAAACCGAGCTCACCTCCCGGAACGCCACACTGCGACCACCTACACCCCTTTAACCCTCCCCCGCGATAACCCCAACCGGCCTCTCGATTCCAGGATCCCATTATTGACCCTTTATTGCATCTAGGCACCCACCTTATAGCTCTGCGCCCCTCCTTTATGGCACCCACCCAGATCAAAGTCAGTCCCGAAAAAAATTAAGAATAGGGGGCCTATCTAAGACATCACATCCCTCCCTTCGGACCCGTGGGGGTATGCCCTCTAGCTGGGGATATTGTCTAATTAATCTTCCTAAGGCGAGCTGCACTTCTTCCTGGGTTAGAACCAGAAACTTTTAAGTTGATTATTACCTCATCCCCTGTTCAAGCAGAAGCTCATCCTCCTCGGTAAATACGAGGTGGAGAAGAAATAGATTTAGATAAGGTTTGCTTTATTTCCTCATCGCCCTCTACTGTCTCTAACTCATTATTTATTAAAGGGCCAACATTTTCTTTTTTAAATCTTATTACTAATTTATCTATTTAAAAAATATTTGGGGTTAGTTTTTACTTTCTATTGCAATACAACTTTCTGTCTCCAGCATTGCTGCCTTTATCTTTATTTTACACACTTTTTTTCTTCCCTATATCTCTAGCGCCTATTCACTGCCTCCTGTTTTAGTAGCTGAAACGCTTTCTTTTTGTTTTTTATTGCCTCTTAAACATCTCTGTTGATCCACTAGGGTTTTTTCCAGTTTCTAATTATTTTTTTTTACCATATTGTATGTACCTCTCACAGTGGCGCCCAAGATGTTTTTAAAGATCTCCCATTATATTTTTTGTCTGCTAATTTTAAACACCTTGTCCCCCAGTCATACAGTTTATGCCTCTCTAAGCAGGTAAAATTAGCCTTCCTCAAATCAGTTGCTTTTGTGGCTCCAGACAAAGAGCTCTATTGAAGGATAAATGGAAGTTTATTATATTATGGTCACTATCCCCTAGGTGCCCCTCAACCTGAACCTTTGTTACTCTGTCAGGTCTAATTAGACAATATTAAGTCTAGAAGGGCCTTTCTCTAGTTGGTTCCTGCACCATTTGGGAAAGGTAATTATCTTTAGTTATGACAAAAACCTTTCCTTTTTATAGCAACAGTTTCAATTTCCCAGTTTATGTCCTGGGTTAGTTAAAGTCCGCCCCGAATAACGACCTCATTCTGATTAGATGCTTCATCTATTCGCCTGAGGAACATAACTTCTATGGGTTCTTGTTATATTTGGAGGCCTGATAGCAGACCCCAATTAGAATTGATATTACTGTTTCTTCCCCCATGTAAATCTTTACTAGTTGTTGAGCGATTTTTATCGACAAAGTTTGAAATCGGCAAGGTTTTTATGTAGATCGAAATTTTCCAGATCATGCGATTAATTAAGGTAAAATCTGTGCATCATACTATTACGATCGCGCCTTTTTCAGCGCTTACCTGATAATTTTGGGCGGCCAGCAAATTCAGAATAACTGAATCGAGCAGGGTGAAGATGTGTTTGCCGACGTCATGACTGGGATGTGTTATGTTGCGATTGGCTGGAAAAATCACATGACCTCGTTTTAAATAGAAACAGCGTTTCCTGTTATCAGCCTCAGTGAATCTCACGTCTCATAGGGATAGGACAGCGACTGCCTGTGGCCAAACAGCTCATCGAAATTAGTCTAATTCTGCACAGAGAAACTCTACAATTCAGCTGTGTTTCCCTTCCATTTATTAGAATTAGAATCTGAGATTTTACGTAGTTAGCTAGAGAATTTTAAGCAGCATCCTACAGCTATAAATATCACGGCGGTGTGAAGCGGGGGGGGGGGGGGCGGGCGAACACAGACAAGCTCTATCTATAAAGAACACTGGAATAAATGTTCACCAAGACTTAGGTGTAGACATGGTAGTGGAATATCTTTATTATTAACATTTGCTATTGAAATATTGCCTTGATATTGGGCAAGCCAGAACTTATATTGGAATAATCATCATTTTCTAGTAACTGCAAAGGTCCTCTTGTTAGCAGCAAAACTCCACATTTATTATCAGTCATACATTTCAGATAGGTGATAATTTTACCCATTACACCCAGTGACTGTTTTTGATATATCCACCTTGCACTTAAATTACAATCCAGCAATCTAGTAGTCACACAGGTTGTTTGTTTGCCAAAAATACCGTGTATCGTACAAAAACACACAGTTACGTGTTTTTGACTTTTGCGCACCCAGCACTGTTCATTGACGCAGCATCTACGTAAATCTTAAACAGCATCTATATACACCACAGGTGAATGGAAAGGTGCAAAAAATAGCGTTTATTAAATCAAATACATCACAGTTACGTGATTTTTTTGACTTTTGCGCGACCCACACAGTTCTGACGCAGCATCTACGTAAATTCTTAAAACAGCAATTCTATATTCACCACAGGTGAATTGAAAGGTGCAAAAAATACCATTTATTATATCAAAACATAACAGTTACGTGGTTTTTTGACTTTGCGCACCCAGCACTGTCATTGACGCAGGCATCTACGTAAATCTTAAAACAGCAATTCTATAATCACCAATCAGTGAATTGAAAGGGCAAAAATACCGTTTATTAAATCAAAACATAACAGTTACGGTATTTTTGACTTTTGAGCGCACCCAGCACTGTTCATTGACGCAGCATCACGTAAATTCTTAAAACAGCAATACAATAATTCCCACAGGTGAATTGAAAGGTGCAAAAAATACCGTTTAATATATCAAAAACATAACAGTTACGTGTTTTTGACATTTGCGCACCCAGCACTGTTCATTGACGCAGCATCACGTAAATCTTAAACAGCAATTCTATATTCAACCACAGAGAATTGAAGGTGCAAAACAATACCGATTATTAAATCAAAACATACCAGTAACGTCGTTTTTGACTTTTGCGCACCCAGCACTGTTTCATTGACGCAGCATCAACGTAAATCTTTAAACAGCAATTCTAATATTCACCACAGGTGGCAGAAAGGGGCAAAAAATACTGTGTATTATACGAAAACATAAACAGATACAGACATAACAGACTCCTTTCCCCCGGCAACTTTTTAATCTGGGGGTCAGACAGGTTTAATGGTCCATACTGCGGTCCAGGACAGGTATAGTCAATGTCCCAGTGAAACTAAATGGTGGTTTGAAAGACTTCCATTTTCCGGCACTTTTTAAATGTGGGGTCATGCAGGTTGGGGCTCATGCTGTGGCCCAGGACAGTTAAAGTCCAATGTCCAGTCAAATAAAATGGTGGTGGAAAGGACTCCTTTTTCCGGCACTTTTTAAATGTGGGGTTCATGCAGGTTTGGGCTCATGCTGTGGCCCAAGACAGGTATAGTCAATGGTCCAGTTCAGCTAAAATGGTGGTTGAAAGACTCCTTTTTCCGCACTTTTTAAATGTGGGGTCCATGCAGGTTTGGACTCATGCCTGTGGCCCCAGGACAGGTATAGTCAAGTCCATGAAACTAAAAATGGTGGTTGAAGACACCTTTTTCCGGCACTTTTTTTAACTGTGGGGGTCATGCAGTTTGGGCTCCATGCTGTGCCCAGGGACAGGATAGTCCATGTCCAGTTTAACTAAAATGGTGGTTGAAAGACTCCTCCTTTCCGGCACTTTTAATGTGGGGTCATGCAGGTTTGGGGCTCATTGCTGTGCCCAGGACAGGTATAGTCAATGTCCATGAAACTAAAATGGTGGTTTGAAAGACTCCTTTTTTCCGGCACTATTTAAAGTGGGGGTCCATGCAGGTTTGGGGCTCATTCTGTGGCTCAGACAGGTATAGACAATGTCCCAGTTCAACTAAAATGGTGGTTGAAAAACTCCTTTTTCCGGCACTTTTTAAAGGTGGGGTCATGCAGGTTTGGGGCTCATGCTGTGGCCCAGGACAGGATAGTCCAATTGCCAGTACAACTAAAATGGTGGTTGAAAGACTCCTTTTTCCCCGGCACTTATTTAAATTGTGGGTTCATGCAGGTTTGGGGCTCACGCTGCGTTCCAGACAGGGAATATTCCAATGTCCAGATTCAAGTAACATGATGGTTCAAATCAAACTGCCTTCTGGCACTTTTTAATTTTGTGGGTGATGCAAGGTTTAAGGGTCAGGCTGTGGTACAAGACATGGATAGTAATTGGTGTGTGACTTTTTTTTCTGTAAATTTAATAACCTAAGTGTGTTCCCCTAAAAAATTAGCACGTATCCAAATTTAAACGTTGGGGAAATGTTAATTTTAATTTTCCCCCAAACCCCTTTTTGGGGGTTTAAAAAAATGAAGGTGTTGTTGCTCCCCCATAGACTTTAAGGGTCACCCGGCATAATCGATGCCCACTATCAAAAACCTTTATCAAAAGGGCGGCCGACTATCGACTTCGATCGATCTCGATAGCCATCGCAACGCTCAACATTTACGGGGAATTTAAAGGTTTAACGGAAAAATTTTTAAATTTTTTGGGGCGGTGAAAAAAACGGTTTTTAATTTTTGTCACCACAGCACAAAAAAAAACGTTTAAAATTAAACCCCCCTGGATGTAAATTGCCCCAAAAGAATTGAGCACCACAAACTACAAGCTTTGTAGCGTATTACAATTGCGTTTTTTTCCTCACAACACAAAAAGAGAAAAAATTGAAATTTTCCCCTTCGCTTGTAAATTTAAATGGTATTTTGGAAAAATTTTTAAATTTTTTGGGGGCGTAAAAAAAGAGGGTTTATTTTTGTCCCCAAACAGAGAAAAACAATGCTTAATTAACCCTTGGATGTAAATTGCGCAAAAGAATTGAGCAGCCCACAAACTACCCCCCCTTTGTACCCGTTTTATTTTTTGGGTTTTCTACGCTACACAGCAAGAAAAAAATTGTAATTAACCTTCATTTTGTGAATTATGGTACGGGAAAATTGAAATTTTTTGGGCGGGTGAAAAAAAGGGTTTTTCTTGGAGTAAACCACAGCAAAAAAAAACAATGCAAAATTTAACCCCTTGGTTTTAAAAAATCGCAAAAAAATTGAGCAGCCCCAACTCAAAGTTTTGTAGCGGTTACAATTGCGTTTTTTCTAGGGCTACACAACAAAAAAAAAATTGAAATTTTAACCCTTCGCTTTTAAATTTAAATGGTATAAAAAAATTGTAATTTTTTGGCGGTGAAAAAGACATTTTTTTTGCCCACTACGGGCAGAAAAAAAAATGTTTAATTAACCCCTGGATTTAAATTGCACAAAAAAATTGGCAGCCAAAAAATTTAAACAAACTTTGTACTTTTTACAATTGCGTTTTTTCTACCTCCCAAAACAAGAGAAAAAATTGAAATTTTAACCCTTTCGTTTGGGAAAATTTTAGGGTTTACAGGAAAATTTTGTAATTTTTGGCGGGAAAAAGACAGTTTTTTGGAGCACCCCCAGCAGAAAAAAAAACGTTTAATTAACCCCTATTTTAAAATTGCGCAAAAGAATTGGGGCAGGCCAAAAACACTAGTTTTTTAGAAAGTTAAAAATTGCATGTTTTCAACACAACCCCAACAAGAAAAAATTTTTGGGTAATTAACCTTCGCTTTGTAAATTTTGGGCTACGGGAAAAAATTTGTTTTTTTTGGCGGTGAAAAAAAAGGGTTTTCTTGGAGTAAACCACGCAGAAAAACAACGTTAAATTTTACCCCTGGATTAAATAGGCAAAAGAATTGAGCACCAAAAATGAAGTGGTATTTGTATTGTAAACGCTGTTTCTTTAAATGAATACAACAGAACTGGCTTACATCCCCCTTGGATATTCAATGTGCTGTGAGCAGATAGCATTAAAATGTATATGCACAGCAGTGGATGCACAGTGACTTCAGATCCAATACCCAAAAAATCAGAAATAGAACATTAAGAAAAAGCAGTCTCTTGAGACAAGCTGAGACAACCCCACAAAAATCGCTGATAAAAAATCAAATTTTTTCAGTAAAGCTATCATAGTCACCGCGGCAGCACCTTCCCTGATCAGTACAGTGAGGGAGTGTGAGCTCCCGCGTCGCGCCCCCCGGACCCTTTTATAGTGCGGTGACATCACAGAATCCCGCCGTCTCTTATTGGGTTCATCTCTGCACATTCATGCGGGCTATGCCCTTCTTCCTCCCGAGTGCTTTGCCCCCTTTAAAACCCCAGTGCTCGCAGCCATTTTATCAACAAAACACACTTTGTTACCCCCCCAAACTTGACTTTTAGAACCGTGTTTCCTAAATTCAAACGAATTCCCTTCTTAGAATAAATTCCCCATCTCTATTTATCACCAACCACTATGGGGAAGTCCCTCCGAGATGACGGGGGCTGCTGGGCGGGAAAACACTTCTTGGTGGCCGAACAACCGGGAAATTTCACCATTTGGATACCCAGAAGTAAAATTGGGTCCAACATCCCCAAAAAACACGATGTTAGCCCAATATCGGGACCAAAATTTTTTTTCGGGGCGGTCCTTTCTTGTGACTGAAAAGTCCCTCATTCAGGCTTGGTGAGGGTGGTAAAAAATTTATTGCCAGAGCCACCACTTGGGTTTTCTGCCACAATCCCCTGCAATGGTCGCTGCTAGGGGCTATTGCTACTCTACTGCTGCACGTTGCTGTGTTTTTCCACCTTTACATTAGAATGTGAAGCAGACGCAACAGTGTCTCGATTGAACAATGAGCAGGGTCTCCAATCCTCCCTTTCTACTGTCAATTTTTGGGGGGGAAGGGAAAAGTGCGCTTTCCTTGTAACGTGAATAAAGGGAGGGGGCCACCCAGTAACTGTTCTTCATTTTGATATCTTAAAAGCGGGGATCATTTTGGAGGAAAGGGGAGTACCAAGCACTCTGGAGAGATGCACCCAAAAATTCCCAAGCCTCGGGGGTCGGGGGGCACAAACAGATCGCCCTTACTTTCTGCCCAAAATTTCGTCCAACCTCTTTCCAAGGCCGGACATGGGGCCCCCGTTGTGTATGCCATCCCTCACCTCCTCCCGCTTTTCCTCCTCCTAAACATGAATACACCCGACAGCTACATTGTACCTGAGAGCGAACGCCACCCCCACCAGCCCTGGACCCCAAACCACCGTTAATAAGACTATAAATTGGGAAACTGCGGATTCCTGACCTGACGGCGAGAAAGGGCTCTGTGTCCGTACTTGTTCGCCAGTCGGGAAAGGCAACATTTCCAACCCCAAGAGCCGGGGCAATCCCCGTTTTCGGGGCTTTGGTTGGGGTGAAACGTTTTTTCTGCCCCCAACCCCTGGTACACAAAAGGGCCCTGACTGCTAACGGCCGTTTGTAGGGCATCGGGCAAACTGGGGGAAGGAGAAGATTTGGCTGTCCCTCTGGGGTGGGGGTGATTCGGGGCGACTTTTGTGTGGCACTGTGGCTATCCTTGCCATGCTGAGCGGGATATGGGCAGCAAGGAAGCTGTCTTGGAAGGGGCAAGAGGGGGGGAGAAGGGGACAGAGGGGGGCACTGGGGGGAAGCTCGGAACCTGTGTGGCCTTTTTTCTCCCAAATGACTTTCTTTTCTTTTGATGTTTGCTTTAGATGCATGGCCTATTTATGTTCAGTGGTTAAAAACTTTAATTCTTACTCACTGCGCGTTGACGGGAAATCCCCAAAATACGTCGGTTACGAATTGAGGGTTCACCTTCACAGTCCCGACCTCTTCGACGGTGATAAAACCCAAAAGCGGTTTTTTCGTTGCCACCACAAGCCATGGCTCGGATTAATGTCTGGGGGCCACAATTCATTATAAACATCATCATTTTCACAGGTGATTCCTCTTTCCCGACAGTCCCCACTCCTGAACCCGCGGGGTAGAAGCCCCAGGCACTCAAGGGTTTCCCACCACCCCAGAGTTTGGGGACTGACCACTTTTTCTGCCTGACGCATCAGCGATTCGGTGTCAGAGCAGACAAAATCATCCGCTGTGTCTTATTGAAAAACTGTACTGCAAGGACAGCAAATCACAGGTGTTCTTAAATCCCTCTAATTTCCAACAGCCAACTAGGATTAGAAACAGAATTGTTTCTATCGAATATGTGAAATGCGGTTTGTGAAGAACCCCCAAAAACCAAATCAACGTTTCTTCCTTCAGATTTTCAACGCAAAGAGGACTACAAATTTATTTTTCTACAGATTATCTAAGAAATGCGGCCCTTTTTGACAAATACCACCATAGTAAAAATGGAAAATTTTTTTACGAATACCTAATAAAAGTGGGTTTTCCCCCAAATGACAACCAGGGGAAAAAAAATTTAAATTTTCAAAACTGCGGTTTTTTTGGACAACTGACAATCCGAGAGAAACAAATTTTTTCTACGGTATAGAAAAATTGGTCTTTTTCCCAAATGACAACCCCGGGGGTAAAAAAAAATTTCATTTTTCTACAAATTATGTAAGAACTGTGGTCTTTTCCGACAACTGACAATCACAGATAGAAATAGAATTTTTTTCTACAGAATATGGAATAAATGTGATATTTTCAAACAACTGACAACCAGGAGTGTAAATATAATAATTTTCTACGAATTATCTAAGAACTGCGGTCTTTTCGGACAACTGACAAGCACGTATAGAAATAGAAATTTTTTCTACAGAATATGGAGTAAATGTGGTCTTTTCCAACAATTGACAACTAGGAGTACAAATAGAATATTTTTCTACGGAGTGTCTAAGACATGACGTCTTTTCTAACAAGCAGGGGTAAAAATAACAAAATTTTCTAAGGAAGACCTAATAAATGTGGTGTTTTCTAACAACCAGGAGTACAAATAGAATAAACTCTATAGATGAACGTAGCTGTGTATGATGCAGAAGTTCACCCCACAACAAAGGCCCCCCCTCCTATCACACTGGTGGCAGGCAATTCAGAAATAAAACAGGGTGCTATCTCACAGTGGTTTGATATGAGAAATATAACTGATTAAAGGAAGAAGTTCACCCTAACACAAAGGACCCCCCTCTCCTATGACACTGGTGGCAGGCAACGCAGAAATAAAATACGGTGCTATCTCACAGTGATTTGAGATGAGAAATATGACTGATATGCAGAAATTCACACTAAAACAAAGGGACCCCCTCTCATATGACACTGGTGGCAGGCAACACAGAAATAACATACGGTGCTATCTCACAGTGGTTTGATATGAAATAGATGACTAATGCAGAAGTTCACCCCACAACAAAGGGTCCCCCCTCCTATGACACTTGTGGCAGGCAACGAAGAAATAAAACAGGGTGCTATCTCACAGTGGTTTGAAATTAGATATATGACTAATGCAGAAGTTCACCCGATAACAAAGGGCCCCCACCCTCCTGTGACACTGATGGCAGGAAACGCGGAAATAAAACAGGGTGCTATCTCGCAATGGTTTGATATGAAATATATGACTAATGCAGAAGTTCACCCCACAACAAAGGACCCGCACTATGACACCTGAACCAGGCATCCCTCCCTCCCCCCCGCAGCGGGGTAGTTCAGGGCACTGCAGCTGTTTCCAAATCTCTAACTAATACTAACTAGAATTGTCTAATCTTGCCGTACCCTAGACTAACTAATCTATCAAGGACCCTTTTCAGTAGCAAAAATGCTGGAAAAGAGTGACTGCTAGCTTTGAAAAAAGCTGAGCAGAGAGACAGCTATCCGTTCTGTTCACACTGTGGAAGCTAATGGCGCCGAGCAGGAAGCACAGTGACATAGATAAAATGAGGTTTAGCAGCCAATGAGATCCCTACACACCCCACTTGTGACGTTCTTTACCCGCCTCTGTGCTCTGCGCTGATTGGCTGGCCACCAAAATTACAGGAAGCGTCGAAAATGGCGCAATTTGAATCTGCGATGATGATTATTGATAAGATTTTAAGAAAAAGAATCTCATCACCTAGAAACCCCGATTAACGTGATAATCTGGCCGATTTCAACTTTTCTCGATTTCATCGGTCAACACTAATGCTAATAGATGACTGATCTAATGTATATTTCACATTGTGAAGAAGATGTGTTACAGTTTACTAGTTGGTGACATCGGCAACCAGGGCAGCAAAATCGTCAGAGATCCATGCTTGATTCATTTTGATAAATGTCAAACGATCCACATTCTCAGTGGATGCTGAAAGTACAAAAATAGAACAAAAGCGCTCCCTTGTGCAGAAATAGATTTAAAAAAATGCAGTATAAGTGTATTTAAAACTGCTCACCTTTGTGAGTTGTACTAACAAATGGTACAACGCACTGAATTTCTTGAATCCCAATTACAACTGCTGCTGTGTTGGACTCAGACACTGGAAAGCCTTGCTTCCACGGACCTTCCTGGATTGTATATGTTGATTAGTGTCACGTCAAGGGAGGTACAGTGAGCCCTGACTTTAACCCAGCCCATTGTCCCTGCCTACTTGACGTGCTGCCCTAGGCGGCAGACGCCAACTGCAAGCAAAACAACAAACAAAAGCACAGGTAATAGGCAGCAAGGAGAATAACACAGGCGCAGCACTCAGCCTGCAAGGAGTTTAAATGTTATCCCCGGATACCGCTCCTGCTGCTGATTGGAGCGGCCTCCGGGTCCTCCCATTGACTGGTGCGACATGCTCCCTGTTCAGAGTGGTTGGGCCTCTGTCAATCATGGAGCTGCCAGCAGACTGTCTATCCGGGTGGGGTTGAAAATCAGCTGCTGCAGAATGTTGCTCCCTGCAAGCTGATCACCGCCTATCCCTGAAAGTACCTCCCCTTTTAGGAGGGGCCACTGGACCCTTCCCTGGTCTGGGTTTGTCCGGGTGAGATTCATGGAATTCCTTTACCAGGTGATCAGCATGGATGGAATTCGCCAGAACCCATGATCTCTCCTCCCGACCATAACCCTTCCAATGGACCAGGTACTGCAGTGACCTTTGAACCTTACAAATTGGGGCGACTTCATATTCTAACTCCCCCTCTATACACACTGGAGGAGGAGGTCTAGAGGGCGGAATCACCGGCAGAATATACTTCTTAATAAGTGCCCGATAAAATACGTTGTGTATACGGAGAGACGAAGGTAATTTCTGCTGATATGCCACTGGATTGACGACCTCAAGAATCACATATGGACCTACATAACGCGGCACGAGTTTACCAGAGGGACCTTTCAATCACAGATTTCGGGTGGATAACCATACCTTATCCCCAACAGCAAACCCTCTAGACCAAAGACGCTGTCTATCAGAATTTTTCTTCTGGATGTTCTAGGTATGAACCAAGTTCTTCTGAACTTTGGCCCAGACTGTGCACAGATCTTTAATGATAACATCCACCCTGCTGTGATCAGATGTAGCACTGGAAAATGAGGCATGTCTTGGGTGAAACCCATAGTTACAAAAAGATGGTGAGGTGCCAGACAAACTACTGTCCAGATTGTTAATGGCAAACTCTGTCAATGGTAAGTACTTTACCCAATCTGCCTGCAGATCAGAGACATAAAACAAAGTTTCTGTGTTACCATTTGGTTTACCCTCTCTGTCTGCTCATTAGTCTCTGGGTGGAAGCAAGGAGAAGGACAGGGTGATACCCAGAGCCTTGCAAAGGGCTCTCCAAAATCGAGAAACGAACTGAACCCCTCTGTCAGAAACAATATTCTCTGGTAAACCATGTAGTTTGACAATGTGCTTGATAAAGAGTTCAGCAAGTTTCTTGGATGACGGCAACCCCCTTAAAGGGACAAGATGGCACATTTTACTGAAACAATCCACTACAACCCAAATAACCGTTTTGCCCTCTGAAGGAGGAAGATCTGTCATAAAATCCAGGGAGATATGGGTCCATGGATGTTCAGGTACAGGTAGAGGGCAAAGTTCACCAGGAGGACGAGTTCTGGGAACCTTTGCCTGAGCACAGACTTCACAAGATGCCACATAGGCCTCAACATCACGAGACAATGACGGCCACCAGTAAATACGAGAAATCAGCTTCTTTGTGCCAGACACTCCAGGATGTCCGGATAACATGGAATCATGAAATTCTTTTAATATTCGTAGCCGAAACTGAGTGGGGACAAAGACCTTCGAAACAGGACAATTAGCACTAGGTCTCATATCCTGGTGGGTCTTAATCTCAGTGGCTAAATCAGGGGAAATGGCTGAGACAACAGTCTCCTTGGGCAAAATAGGTACCAGATTCTCCTGGGAAGCATGGCTGGCACAGAAGCTTCTAGATAGCGCATCAGCTTTAACATTCTTAGAACCTGGTCTGTAAGTAACAACAAAGTTAAAGCGAGTAAACAATAATGCCCACCGTGCCTGACGTGGATTCAACCGTTTTGCATTTTCTAAAAAGGTAAGGTTCTCATGATAAGTAAGAACCATGACTTGATGTTGGGCACCTTCGAGGAAGTGGCCCCATTCCTCAAAGGCCCACTTAATAGTCAACAATTCTCGATTACCAACGTCATAATTCCTCTCAGCCGAGGAAAATTTACGCGAAAAGAAGGCACAAGGACGAAGGTTAGTCATAGTAGCAGACCCCTGAGACAAGACCGCCCCCGCACCATACTCAGAAGCATCAACCTCGACAACAAAGGGTTTATTATGATCTGCTTGAATCAACACAGGGGCAGATACAAAACACTGCTTAAGTTTTTCAAACGCCTCTACGGCCTCAAGTTACCAATTATTGATCTTCAAACCCTTCTTAGTCATGACAGTCAACGGACGAACTAGGACAGAAAAATTACGGATACATTTATGATAATAATTAGCAAACCCTAGGAATCGCTGTAGGGCTTCAGGGATGAAGGATGGATCCAGTTGAGAATGGCTTGAATTTTACAGGGGTCCATACAAAATGAGTTAGGAGTCAGGATATACCCTGACTCCTAACTCAATACCTGTCGTACATGTTTAACGTTTGCCGACCAATCTTTCGAATAGATTAAAATGTCATCCAGGTAAACGACCATACAACGACCAATGAGTTCGCGGTATTCATCATTAACATGGTTTTGGAAGACTGCGGGAGCATTACACAACCCAAATGGCATAACCAGATATTCATGATGGCCCTCTGGAGTGTTAAATGCGGTTTTCCACTCATCTCCCTCCCGGATACGGATGAGGTTATAGGCACCTCTCAGGTCCAACTTGGAAAACCACTTCGCTCCTTGGATTTGATTAAACAGATCTGGAATCAAAGGTAAAGGGTATTGGTTTTTTACCATTATCTTATTCAGTTCACAGTAGTCTATGCATGGACGGAGGCCTCCATCCTTCTTTCCCACAAAGAAAAACCCTGCACCTATAGGAGACACAGAAGGTCGGATATGCCCTTTCTGTAGGCTTTCTGCAATATACTGCTTCATGGCTAGTCTTTCAGGACCTGACAGATTATATATCCTCCCCTTGGGAAACTTTACTCCGGGCAATAGGTCAATGGCACAGTCATAAGATCTATGGGGGGGGGGGGTAGTATCACTGACTGTTTCTGAGATAATACTTCAGCAAAGTTACAAATAAAAACAGGAATCTGCGGTAACTCTGTATTCACAAGTATAATAGGGAGACATCTGTCAACACACTGTTGTCCCCACTTAATTAATTCTCCTGAATTCCAGTCAAACACTGGGTTATGATTCTGAAGCCAGGGCAGCTCCAAAACCACATCAGCGGGCAGCCCCTCCATGATAAATAGAATACACTTTCAGTATGCATAGATCCTACCACCATCTCCTGGAGTGGAGTCGATTAGCTATAACCCGCAGAGAATCAGATAGAGGTCTCCAAGGTAGGCCTAGATGTTTGGCGAAGGACGCATCTACAAAATTAGAAGCTGACTCAGAATCCACAAACCACTCTCAGAACCAGACAGTGACAAGTATGAAATCTTAACTGGGAGCAGCAACTTTTTGGATACAATAGGAAAGACCTGCTCGCCTAGGTGACCTTCCTGCAAATCACCTAGGCGCTGGAGTTTTCCCGGCCTGGTCTTCCTCTTGGAGCACTCCCGGATGACGTGTCCATCTTCGCCACAGTAAAAGCATAATCCCTGGATACGACGAGTAGTCCTTCGGTCACTAGCAGCAGTCGCAGAAGAAGGCCCCACTTGCCTCTGGGTTTATCTCGGGAACCACGGGTTTAGAGGTGACCATGGGGGGAACCACCGGGGGGGGAAGTCTTTTCCCGACATCTCTCCCTAAAACGCCTGTCCAGGTGAACAGCTAGTGCCATAGCCTCAATTAAAGTAAACGGGGTAGGGTAAGCAACTAATAAATTCTTCACATGGTAAGGGCCGCCATTAGGGGGGTACAGGCAGTACTCCTGTACTGGGCCCGGCCAGTCTGTGAAGCAAGGGGGGGTCCGCCGACACCGGCAGGTACCGCCTCCTAGCTTCATAGTAATAGAACAGCGAACAGGCCATAGGCTGGTTCTCTGTACCATGATGTGGGAGGTGCCTGAACCTTTGTATATCGCTGGGGCCCGGCGACACTGAAGGGGGGCCCGTGCTGCGTGTCCGGTCACAGCTGCGCTTGATGACATGCACTTACTTCTCCTGCGCGCTGTGACCGGAGCAGCTGGGCCCTCCTCTTTCTCTCTTGTCAACAGGACAACTGATTAAATCAGTGATGCCCCGCCTCGTGGGCGGCGCTTCACTGATTCAAGTATTACCGTGCGCCTCTGTGTCTCAGGAGGGGGCCCGCGTGGCTCTGTATCTGAGGAGGGGGCCCACGCGGCTCTGTGTCTGAGGAGGAGCCGGCGCTCTTTACATACAGCTGCAGCAGCGTCTGTCACCTCCTTCCTTTTCTCCAGTGTCTCCTGTAAGGTGAGTCGGCCCCTCCCCTCTCTGCATGTGGGCGGGGCTTCAGTGACTCCTGCTGGCAGAGGGAGGAGTGGACGCTGGAGAACTGAAAGGAGGTGAGAGACTCTGCTGCAGCTGTATGTAAAGAGTGTGGCCCCTCCTCACACTCTGAGGTAATGTGGGGCCCCAGTGAAGCCCTCCTCTGCCCCAGCAACCCCCCCCCCTGAGGCTGGGGGGGCTGTCTGTGTAAGGCTGTGGGAGGCTGTGTGTGTGAGGCTGTGGGGGGCCTGTGTGTGTGAGGCTGTGGGAGGGCCTGTGTGTGTGAGGCTGGGGGGGGCCTGTATGTGTGAGGCTGGGGGGGGCTGTGTGTGAGAGGCTGTGTGTGTGAGGCTGTGGGGGCTGTGTGTGAGGCTGGGGGGCATGTGTGTGGGGCTGTGCGTGTGAGGCTGGGGGGGCCTGTGTGTGAGGCTGGGGGGGGCCTGTGTGTGTGAGGCTGTGGGGGGGCTGTGTGTGTGAGGCTGTGGGGGCTGTGTGTGTGAGGCTGTGGGGGGGGGTGTGTGTGAGGCTGTGGGGGGCTGTGTGTGTGAGGCTGTGGGTGAGGGGCTGTGTGTGTGAGGCTGTGGGTGGGGGGCTGTGTGTGAGGCCTTGGGGGCTGTGTGTGTGAGGCTGTGTGTGTGAGGCTGTGGGGGGGGCTGTGTGTGTGAGGCTGTGGGGGGGCCTGTGTGTGTGAGGCTGTGGGGAGGCCTGTGTGTGAGGCTGTGGGGGTTCTGTGTGTGTGAGGCTGTGTGTGTGTGAGGCTGTGGGGGCCTGTGTGTGTGAGGCTGTGGGGGAGCTGTGTGTGTGAGGCTGTGGGGGGCCTTTGTGTGTGAGGCTGTGGGGGGCTGTGTGTGAGGCTGTGGGGGGGGGGGGCTGTGTGTGTGAGGCTGTGTGTGTGAGGCTGTGGGGGGCTGTGTGTGTGTGAGGCTGTGGGGGGTGCTGTGTGTGTGAGGCTGTGTGGGGGGCTGTGTGCGTGAGGATGTGGAGGGGCTGTGTGTGTGAGGCTGTGGGGGGGCTGTGTGTGTGAGGCTGTGTGTATGAGGCTGTAGGGGGGCTGTGTGTGAGGCTGTGGGGGGGCTGTATGCGTGAGGCTGTGGGGGGCCTGTGTGTGAGGTTGAGGGGGGACTGTGTGTGAGTGAGGGCGGGTCGATGGGTTTGGCAGAGGGTGGGGTTGATGTGGGGGCGGAGCGATGGGGTTGGCAGAGGGCGGGGTTGAGTTGGGGGGGCCCAGATGCTTCACCTGTATGGGGCCCTTAAATTTCTGATGGCGGCCCTGCACATGGTCAGCTAACCCTAATCTGAACTGACATCTAAAAGCTGGGTCATTCCACCCAGGCGGAACACAGCAGCAACAAATTTAAGAGCAATACTCCTCCACAGTCTTTTTACCCTGCCTCAAGGTGGTCAACTGAGCCTCGGCCACCGCCTCCCTATCAGGGTCATCAAAAAGTATGCCCAAGAAGGCAAAGAACCTGTCCACGGAAGACAGTTATGGCGAATCAGGTGGTAACGAAAATGCCCACTCCTGGGGGGACCCTGAAGTAGGGACATAACCGTTCCCACTCTTTGCTCCTCATTCCCCGAGGTACGTTGGCGGAGCCTAAAATACAGTCGACAACCCACTGCCAAAAAGAGCTTCCTATTGCTTGAGAACCTGTCAGGCAACTGAATAGGGGGTTCCCCAGGAGGGGAAGATAGTGCAGGGGCATCTGGACTTGGGGAAGTCTCCTGCTGTTGTACCCTCAGTGCCAGATCCTGGACTAGCTGGGTAAGCCCCTGCATCTGCTCTACAAGAGCTGTCATGGGATTCATAGTGAGGGTGGAGCAATAACGTTTTCGGCCTGTGATAATTTCACGTCAAGGGAGGTACAGTGAGCCCTGACTTTAACCCAGCCCACTGTCCCTGCCTACTTGACGTGCTGCCCTAGGCGGCAGACGCCAACTGGACCACAGTCCCTGCGCTGCTAAAGTGCTGGGGCCGTCAGGAGGAAGAAGAGTCAACAGTCCGGGTCAAAAGCCAATCAGGAACGGCAAGCCACAAAACGGAACCAGAGAGAAAACGTATACAAGCCGAGGTCAAACCAAACGGAGCGAGGTACAGAATCAGAGCGCAAGACAGGGTCAGGAAAACAAGCAGAGGTCTGGTACACGGATAAGCAAAACAACAAACAATAGCACAGGTAATTGGCAGCAAGGAGAATATCACAGGCACAGCACTTAGCCTGTAAGGAGTTTAAATGTTATCCCCGGATACCGCCCCAGCTGCTGATTGGAGCGACCTCCGGGTCGCTCCAATCAGCAGTACATTGATCCCTGCAAGCTGAACGCCACCTAGCCCTGACAATTAGATTCCTGGAACGAACCTTTCAAATCCGCATACCAGCACAGTATTGAACTAAAGGAATATACTAGGCACTCAAAGCTTTGTTTAAAAGAGTACCTTTTTATTCCTAAAACATTAAAATATAGTGATAAGTTTCAAGAGCTTCCTAAGAGCTTTTCATCAGGCAGCCTGGAAGCGCTAGAAACACGTCGCTATATTTTAATCTCTGCCAACCTGTTACCACTGAAGGGTAATCGCTACCAGTGGCGTCCATCCCTTCCTAGAACCACCACCTAAAGTAGACCTATAGAATTGGGAAACAGTCGGGCCTTCTACATCCGACAGCGACTAAGGCTCTGTGTTTGTATCCTCCTCCTCCATCACTGCTGGGACCTGCTGCTGCCGCAGAGTGCCTAGCGCTTGTTCCAGTAAAAATATGACCACAATGGTCATGCTGACAATGCCATTGTCATGACTGACCATTTTGGTGGCCTCTTCAAAACTGCCAAGGATGGTGCAACGATCCTTCACATATGTCCACTCTCAACACCCCGAGGTCCGCACCACTGCTAGTCAGGCCATGCGACACTTCATACTGCATAATAGCATTACGTTGCTGCCACAATCACTGGAGCATGTAAAGGCTGAAATTCCAGCATGTTGCCACATCGCATATCAGACATTTGACGGGGCCAAGATGACGCTCGAACACTGACATTCGGGCCGAAGCATGGTGCGAACCCTGGAAGTGTGAGCTAAGACCTAGAACCTTCCTCAGGAGACAGTTAAGATCTGGGTAGCACTTGAGAAATGTCTGCCTATACGAGAGCGCTTGCCCCTTAATATAAAATGTGAAAAAGCCTTACGTAGCCCTATCAAATCCTTATGCTTAAGCAACAATGGAATATTTTGCAAAGGATGTTGTGACATTATGCCATAAACTCGTAAGGAATGGGCTCAAGGAGCTCCGGTTCCTTTCCATGAGTGCGGACAAAGTGAGCTTCTCTTGCTTCAGCTGGCTGACGCTTCATTTCCACCCAGGTGCCCTTCTCCTTGGCTTCCTTTTTCTTCCTCTCGTTTTCCTTGAAGCGCAGGAGGAGACGCATTTGAACGGAAGATTTTTTGCTGCTCAGTGTGGTCTGGGATCTTCCATTGAAAAAGAATTGTTTTCTACCACTTGGTGGGCCAGCAGACCTCGGATAGCAGTTAAAATTGTCCCTGTGTTTTCAGTTCTATTGCAATCACTGCGTGTCAGTGTTCCCAAAAACTGGCTTAACTTATCCCTATAACTTTTAAGTAGTTTTATTGAAGTCCGTGCATCTGTTTGTCGCAAAGAGCTCAGTTGTACGCAGATTGTGTTATACATATTTGATAGTAAATTACGCCTGTAGTCAGTGGTGCGAAGGCTGCCATATCAATCCAAATAAAATTTAAATACTTATTGCAGTCCGTGCGTCTGTTTGGCACAAAGAGCTCAGTTGTACGCATATGGTGTTATACATATTTGATAGTAAATTGCGCCTGTAGTCAGAGGTGTGAAACCCGCCACATTAATCCATATAACTTTTTAATACTTCTATTTAACTCAATGCATCTCAGTTTGGCGCTAATCGTGCATAACTTATCCCTATAACTTTTAAATAGTTTTATTGAAGTCCATGCATCTGTTTGGTGCAAAGAGCTCAGTTGTACGCATATTGTGTTATACATATGTGATAGTAAATTACGTCTGTAGTCAGTGGTGCGAAGGATGCCTTATCAATATATATAACATTTAGATACTCTTATTGCAGTCCGTGCCTCTGTTTAGCACAAAGAGCACATTTGCACGCATATTGTGTTATACATATTTGATAGTAAATTGTGCCTGTAGTCAGAGGTGCGAAGGCCGCCACATTAATCCATATAACTTTTTAATACTTCTATTTCACTCAGTGCATCTCAGTTTGGCGCTAATCGTGCATTTGTACAATAGTTTGTTGAAAACTATCAACTGCTAGTCCTACTGGGCAGTTGTAAATCTCAGGGACTGAAGGAAGAACACTGTTGATTTTGTGTTACGGTTCTTCCACCAGACCGCATTTCACAGATATTTGATAGAAACAATTCTGTTTCTAATCCTAGTTGGCTGTTGGAAATTAGAGGGATTTAGCTGTTAGAGGGAATAGCTGTGATTTGCCGTCTTTCAATAAGAAACTGTCAAAAACTCTTCCATACCTTTTAAATTTTTATCTTTCTGAATATGGAGCGAACTGCAGGTGGTAAGCGAGCAAAAAGGGGTGTAGGACATGGAGGTAGAGGTACAAGAGAAGGTGCTCCTTCCAGTGCTGGCGACAACACGCAAGCCAGCGGATCGTCGGTTGCAGGACCGTCAGGCCTGTCATTGATTGGTCTGTGCCCTGTGAATCTCAGTAACGAACAGCGTCGCCAATCTGTTCTTCAGTGGTTAATGCAACGTGCTTGCTGCGGTCCAGGACAGGGATTAGTCAATGTCCAGTTCAACTAAAATGGTAGTTCAAAGACTCCTTTTTCTGTCACTTTTTAATCTGTGGGTCATGCAGGTTTGAGGATCATGCTGTGGTACAGGACAGGTAAAGTCAATGTCAGGTTCAACTAAAATGGTGGTTCAAAGACTCCTTTTACAGTCACTTTTTAATCTGTGAGTCAGACAGCTTTAAGGGTCATGCTGCGTTCCAGGACAAGGATAGTCAATGCCCAGTTCAAGTAAAATGATGGTTCAAATAATACTGCCTTCTGGCACTTTTTAATTTGTGGGTCATGCAGGTTTAAGGGTCATGTTGTGGTATAGGACAGGGATATTGAATAATCTGTGACTTTTTTTCTGTGACTCTTGTTGCCTAATTGTCTTTCCTAAGATGTAGCACGTATCCAGTTTACTGTTGTGGATGTTAATTCCAGCTTCTCCACCCCTGTTTGGTTGTAAGAATGAAGCTGTTGTTCCTCTCCCATAGACTTTAATGGTCATCGGCGATAATCTGTTATCGACTATCGATTATCGTCATGATAATTGTCGATATTGACTAACGACTCGATAAGGATAGTTGACACAATCGCTCATCACTAGTATTAACCACTGAAGAACAGTTTGGCGCCACTCTTCAGAAACGAGACGAACAAGGAACTGTCCAAGTGATGACAGGCCTGATGGTCCTGCGACTGACGATGTGCTCGCTTGTGTGTTGTCGGGAACACTGGAAGGAGAACCTTGTCTCGTACCTCTAGCTCCACGTCCTACACCCCTTCTTGCTCGCTTACCACCTCTAGTTCGCTCCATGTTCAAAAATATAAATATTAAAAAGGTCAAGATTAGTGTTGAGCGATTGTGTCATCTATCGTTATCGAGTCGATATTCAATATTGGCAATTATCATGCCAATAGTCGATAACAGATTATCGCCGATGACCATTAAAGTCTATGGGAGAGGAACAACAGCTTCATTCTTACACCCAAACAGGGGTGGAGAAGCTGGAATTAACATCCACAACAGGAAACTGGATACATGCTACATCTTAGGCAAGACAATTAGGCAACAAGAGTCACAGAAAAAAAGTCACAGACTATTCACTATCCTTGTCCTGTACCACAGCATGAGCCTTAAACCTGCATGACCCACTAATTTAAAAATGCCAGAAGACAGTATTATTTGAACCACCATTTTAGTTTATCTGGACATTGACTATCCCTGTCCTGGAATGCAGCATGACCCTTAAACCTGCCTGACCCACAAATTAATAAGTGCCGGAAAAAGGAGTCTTTGAACCACCATTTTAGTTGAACAGGACATTGACTATCCCTGTCCTGGACAGCAGCATGACCCTTAAATCTACATGACCCACAGATTAAAAAGTGCCAGAAGAAGGTCTTTGAACCACCATTTTAGTTGAACTGGACATTGACTATCCCTGTTCTGGTCCGCAGCATGATCCTCAAACCTGCATGACCCACAGATTAAAAAGTGCTGGAAGAAAGTAGTCTTTGAAGCAGTATTTTGGTGAAATGGACATTGACTATCCATATCCTGTTATATGGATTAATATGGCGAACTTCGCACCACTGACAACAGGTGTCATTTACTATATAATATGTATAAAACAATATGTGTACAACTGAGCTCTATGCGCCAAACAGACGCATGGACTGCAATAAGAGTATTTAAATGTTATAGGGATTAATATGGCGGCCTTCGCACCACTGACTACAGGCGTAATTTACTATCAAATATGTATAACACAATATGCGTACAACTGAGCTCTTTCCGTCAAACAGACTTGCAAACTGCATTAAAAGTATTTAAATGTTATATGGATTAATATGGCGGCCTTTGCACCACTGACTACAGGCGTAATTTGCTGTAAAATATGTATAAAACAATTTGCGTATAACTGAGCTCTTTGCGGCAAACAGACGCACGGACTTCAATAAAACTATTTAAACGTTATAGGGATAAGATATTCCGGTTTTAGGGAACACTGATACGCAGTGATTGCAATAGAACTGATAAAACAGGGACAATTTCACCTCCTATCAGAGGTCTGTGGGCCAAAAAAGTGGTAAAAAACAATGCTTTTTCAATTTAAGATCACAGAGCACACTGAGCTGCAAAATATCTCCCTTCCTTTCAAAAGCCTCTCCTGCTAACACCCCCACTCCCCCCGCAGCTACACACACCAGTAGATATCCTTAAAACTTTCTCTAACTAAATAAGAAGTGAAATTCTCTAATCTCTAATTAATAGAAGAGACTATCTCTCAGAGCTATTAGAACAGCTATTGGTTTAAAAGTAGACAGACACGTCCTGCTGTGAAATGGCATAGACAGAGAATGAGCTCAAACAGGAAATGCAGTTGCATAGATAGAACGAGGTAACGTGATTTCTGCAGCCAATGAGATCCATACACTGCAAAGTGGCTGGCCACCAAAATGACAGGAAATGCTGAAAATGGCACGATAGTAACAGATTATCTGTAAGATTGTCACTTAAACTATCGCATGATCGGAAATTTCTGATAAGCCTAAAAATCGTGCTGATTTCAACTTTTGCCGATAATATCGCTCATCCCTAGTAAAGATTTGTTCACAGTCTCTTATTAAAGAACTGTACTCTAGAGACAGCAAAACACAAGTGTTCTTAAATCCCTATAATTTCCAACTGGCAACTAGGATTAGAAATAGAATTTTTTCTATGAAATATCTGTGAAATGGGGTATTATGGAAGAACCGTGACAGCAAGACATATCAACAGTGTTCTTAAATGCCTATACTTTGCAACTGGCAACTAGGAGTAGAAATATAATTTTTTCTATGGAATATCTGTAAAATGGGGTGTTATGGAAGAACTGTGACAGCAAGACAGCACACCATAAGTGTCCTTGAATCCCTATACTTTGCAACTGTCAACTAGGATTAGAAATATAATTTTTTCTAAGGAATATCTGTGAAATGGGGTCTTATGGAAGAACTGTGAAAGCAAGACAGCACATCAAAAGTGTCATTGAATCCCTATACTTTGCAAATAGTAGTAGAAATAGAATTTTTTCTATGGAATATCTGTGATATGGAGTCTTATGGAAGAAACCTGACAGCAAGACAGCACATCAAAAGTGTCATTGAATCCCTATAATTGGCAACTAGGATTAGAAATAGATTTTTTTCTATGGAATATCTGTGAAATGGGGTCTTATGGAAGAACCGTGAAAGCAAGACAGCACATCAAAAGTGTTCTTGAATCCCTATAATTGGCAACTAGGATTAGAAATATAATTTTTTCAATGGAATATCTGTTGAACGGGGTCTTATGGAAGAACCCTGACAGCAAAATAACAGTGTTCTTAAATGCCTATACTTTGTAACTGGCAACTAGGAGTAGAAATAGATTTTTTTCGATGGAATATCTGTGAAATGGGTTTTTATGAAAGAACCGTGACAGCAAGACAGCACATCAAAAGTGTCATTGAATCCCTATACTTTGTAACTGGCAGCTACGAGTAGATATACATTTTTTTTCTATGCAATATCTTAAAATGGGGTCTTATGGAAGAACCCTGACAGCAAATCAACATTGTTCTTAAATGCCTATACTTTGCATCTGGCAAATAGGAGTAGAAATAGCATTTTTTCCATGGAATATCTGTGAAATGGGGTCCTATGGAAGAACCGTGACAGCAAGACAGCACATCAAAAGTCTCCTTGAATCCCTAGAATTGGCAACTAGGATTAGAAATATATTTTTTTTCTATGGAATATCTGTTGAACAGGGTCTTATGGAATAACCCTGGCAGCAAAAGAGCAAATCACAACTGTTGCAGAATCCCTATATTTTGCAAATAGGATTGGCAATAGAATTTTTTTCAATGGAATTTCTGTTGAACAGGGTTTTAAGGAAGAACACTGGCAGCAAAATAGCAAATCCCAACTGTTGTAGAATCCGTATAGTTTACAACTAGAAAATAGGATTAGAAATATAATTTTTTCTATGGAATATCTGTTGAAAGGGGTCTTAAGGAAGAACCCTGGCACTAAAAAAGCAAAGTCACTACTGTTGTTAAGTCCCCATCATTTTTAACGGTGCTAACCATGTTTTCTCCACTGGCTGTACCTCCAAAACAGCAGACATGCACTTTTGGGCACTCAGACTGAAAGATAAAGGCAGCAATTCAAAACTCCCCATCTTTTCCTGTAATTCCCTAGACTTACTGTCTCCCCCCCTAACAAATCTAACTAGTAGCTTTTCCTTTATAAAATCACTGTGAAATGGGGTGCCTGTATGCATTGGAGTATGCAGACACAGAAAGCAGTGTGTTCAGTACAGAGAGTAAAGTTGAAATGGCTCTCAACAGGAAATACAGTGTAATAGATAGAACAGGGTCATGTGATTTCAGCAGCCAATGAGATCCCTACACCCTCACTGGTGATGTTTTTGGACACTTCTCTATTGTCTGCACTGATTGGATGGTGCCAAAAGTACTGGAAGAAGCAAAGTGAAAGTAAGAAATGGCGCGCCAAATACATTTGTCGAATGTGAACTTTACTCGAACTACGGTAAAAAGCTTGGTTCTGCTTGAGTTTAGAAAATACGTAAAGTTCAACTCAAAGGAACCTTTTCTCGAACGGTTCGCTCAACACTACTCTTAACCCTTTAAAGACCAAGCCAGTTTTGGCCTTCCTGACACAGCCCTATCTTTGAAATCTGACATGTGTCACTTTATGTGAGAATAACTTTTAGGCACTATTAGCTATCCATGTGATTCAGAGACTGTTTTCTCGTGACACATTGTGCTTTAAGTTAGTTAGAAGTTTTGATCCATACAATCCTTGTTTGTTTGTGAAAAATATAAAAATTTTGTGAATATTTGGAAAAATTTGTCATTTTGAAAGTTCCAAAATTTCTGCGTGCAAGACATAATTTTTCACCACAAATAGTTTTTAATTAGCATCTACATATGTCCACTATAGATTGGAATCATTTTTTTTTACGACATTAGCGGGCTTAGAAACTTAGTAGTAATTGCTCACATTTTCAAGAAAATGTGCAATATACATTTTTTTAGGCACCAGTCCATTTCTGACGTGGCTTTGAGGGGCCTGCATGTTAGATACCCCAAGAAAGGAATCCATCTAAGAAACTAGACCCCTTAAAATATTTACAACAGTGTTTAGGAAGTTTGTTAACCCTTTATGTATTTCACAGAAATTAAAGCAAAGTGGAGGTGAGATTTAAAAATTTCACTTTTTTTTGCAGATTTTCAATATTTATCTATTATTCACTGGAATATGGTAAATGTGGCCAGGTAAATGCAATTTAATATCAATTCCCCCAGGTCTGCCATTTTTAAATATATCCCATATGTGGCCCTAGTGCATTATTTGGCTCAACCACAAATCTTGGAATAGAAGGAGAAACTACTGGACTTTGGGTTCTTATTTTAAATACAATTTTATTTAGGCACCATTTCAGGTTTGCGGATACCCTAAGGCGCTAAAACTTAATAAACACCCTTAAAAGACCCCATATTGGAAACTAAACCCCTTAAGGAATATATCCTGGGGTGCAGGGTGTATATCGAACCCACAGGTGATTCACAAATTTTTTTAACATAAGGCTGTGAAAATTTAAAATTTATTTTTATCCAACAATCTGCAATTTTAGTTTAAAATGTTTCATATTTACAAGGAATCCTGGAAAAAAGATCCCCGATACTTTGTTACGCAATTTCTTCCAAGTTCGGAAATACCCTACATGTGGGTGTAAACTGTTGTTTGGGCGCATGGCAGGGCGTATAAGGGAGGGAGCGCTATTTGGCTCTTGGAGCACAGATTTTGGTAGGGCCATGTCGCATTTGCAAGCCCCCAAAATACCAGAACAGGTGAAACCTGGCAGAAGTCACGACATTTTGGATTCAACACCGCTCAGGGATCTCATCTAGGGGTGTATTGTGCATTTTGGGTGCACGGGTGTTCCATAGTTTCTTTCACATAAGCAGAAACCACCACTTATTATCGTTAGAGATGGGAGAATCGATTCTAACGAAGTGGAATTCGTTTAGAATTTCAGGAAAACTTCGGTTCTGCACGAAGCCGAAGTTTATGGTGATTCGCGGGAACGAAGCGTCTTTTTTTGCAAAATGGCCACAAGCACATAGCGTTAAATGGAGCAAAGAACTCTGGGAGGAAGAAAGGAGGACCCTCAATGACATGTGTAGACATGAAGCCAATCAGAGACCTGCGGGATTCTGTGACGTCACAGCACTGTAAGTAAGGATGGCACCTGCGCTCCTCACAGTCCTCTCGTTGTGTCTCTTGGCATAACAGTGTCGCTGCTGCTGCTGCTGCATAACTCTCATTATACAGCTTTACTTAGCGTTTGGGGAAGGGGAAAAAAGACCATTACAAGTCTGTTACTTGCACAGTCACTCAGTGTTCTGTATCTACTGTTACACAGATCTCATTATTTAAATTTCTCCTGTTGTATTAGGGAATTTTAAATTCAAGTAATCCACTCAATCCTGATAGTCTTGTATGGGGATAGAAATACAGACCGCTTTTTCTGCGCCATTATTTCAATTTCTCTGGTTGTATTAGGGAATTTTAAATTCAAGTAATCCACTCAATCCTGATAGTGTTGTATACAGACCGCTTTTTCTGCACCATTATTTCAATTTCTCCTGTTGTATTAGGGAATTCTAAATTCAAGTAATCCACTCAATCCTGATAGTGTTGTATTGGGATAGAAATGTGACTGGCAGTGGCACAAACGATCCTGGAGCAGGCACAGGTCGCAGCACAGTAAGGGGACGTCGCAGCATTGGTCATTCGGTGAGGCCAGAACTGCAGGTGTCACTTAGCGGCCGTGTGTTGACCAGCAACCCAAGGGATCTTGATTGGTTGACTAGGTCATCCACTTCCTCCCAGATGATATCTGAAAACTCCAGCCAAGAGTCGGTGGGAACGTCAGACACAACCCTTAGTTGGCATGGCTCGGGAGCGGGTCAGCGGCCCTCGCCTGTCCTCAACCCGCCTCTGTCCCGTCTGGTTCCCTAAGCCAGAGATCTACTATGTGGTCTGGGCTCAGCGCCACTATACAGCGAGGATGAACTCGTTGAGGACAGTCAGCAGCTACTTGGCAGCGAAGAGGTAGGGCAGACATCCGCTGCTTATTGCAGGAGGTGGGAAAGTAGTGATATGGAGAGTAGCACGGGAGGTTATGTTGCAAGCAGTCAGGCTCTGCATACTGAGACCGTAGATGAGAAAAGAAGTGACGGGCAAACACAAATCGATGATGATGTAGCTGATCGCACTTGGGAGCCAGGTGAGGCAACGGCTTCATCATCATCATCGGGAGATGTGGGTGTCAGCTTGCGCGTCTGGCAGCGTTGCAGCCTGAAAGTCGGTCGTGTGGCGGGGAGTCAGATGGGTGGCAGCTGTGCGTGGTTGGGAGATAAACGACCGGGGAGTAGAAAACCC
Source organism: Phyllomedusa bahiana (assembly GCA_025379985.1). NCBI lineage: Eukaryota > Metazoa > Chordata > Amphibia > Anura > Hylidae > Phyllomedusa > Phyllomedusa bahiana. The sequence goes on along the minus strand of JAODAL010013796.1, from coordinate 33,660 downwards.
GCTTCACAGGTCCAAGACATTAGCGGCACAGAGGCTCAGCGTGGCAGCAGAGTTAGTAGTCACTCAGTGCGGAGCGTTGGTGGTAAAATCAGATACTCGGCGGTGTGGCAGATTTCTGCTAAGACACCAGAGGAGCCGAACATGTGTATATGTAGAATTTGTGGGCAGAAAGTGAATCGTGGTAAGGGAGCTAACGTTGGCACCACAGCCCTGCATCAACACATGCAGCGTCACCATCCAGTGGCCTGGGATAAACGTGTCTCAGATATGGTGATCCATCCTGCTGCCGCAGCAACAGCAGCAGCACCTAGTGGCATGCATGCCATTTCAGCCAGTCAAGGCTCCACCACCTCTGCCGAAGGGAGCTGTTTCTCTTTGCCATCATCTCCCGGTCCAGATGCTCCTGCTCCTCGCTACTCATGACGCCAGCAGTCGTTCAACGAGGCGATTGCCAAGAGACAACAGTATGCGTCCAACCATCCTAAGGTGCAGAAGCTGACCATGCTCCTGTCCAAGTTGTTGGTACTGCAGTCCCTCCTTTTCCAAATGGTGGACTCTGCACTGTTAAGAGAACTAATGGCCTGTGCCGACCCGAGGTGGAGAGTTCCAAGCTGTAATTTCTTTTCCAAAAAGGCAGTACCAGCCCTTCACAAATATGTAGAACAGAAGGTGGGCCAGTCCTTGAGCTTATCGGTTGTTCCAAGGTGCACGGCAGCGCAGACGTGTGGAGCTGTAACTATGATCAGGGCCAGTACATGTCCTTTACGGCCCACTGGGTGAATGTGCTTCCTGCCCAGCCACACCAACAACATGGACAGGAGACGCCGGTTTCTCCTATATGTTGTCAAACTGCTGCTCCTGCGCTCATGTCTGCCTCCTCCTCCACCACCACCTCAGCCTCCACAAGTGCTGCTCCATCATACCACATTTGAAGGGCACAGCGGTGTCACACAGTCCTACACCTGGTTTGCCTGGGCAAACGAAGTCACACAGGGGAGAAACTGCTCCGCGTCATGCAGCAAGAAATCGATGTGTGGCTTTCTCTGCGCCAACTGCAAATCGGAATCATGGTGACGGACAATGGGAGTAACATGGTGTCCGCGCTGCACCGAGGAGTGATGGTCCATGCACCCTGCATGGCGCACGTGTTCAATCTGGTTGTGAAAAGGTTCCTGAAGTCATCCATCGATCCTAAAGACATTCTAAAAATGGGCAGGAAACTGTGCATTCACTTCATCCATTCCTACCAAGGCAGGCACACCCTCCTCAAGCTGCAGCAGCAGAACGGCATCTCCCAGAACACGCTCATATACGATGTTTCCACCCGTTGGAATTCCAGCCTGCACATGTTAGAACGACTGTATGATCAGAGAAAGGCCATTAACGATTTTTTGATGATACAAGCGGACAGGAGTACTCCCCTGTGTAACTTTGATGTCAGCCAGTGGCAGCTCATGCGTGACACCTGTCGTTTGCTGAGGCCATTTGAGGAAGCAAAGCAACATTATTTGTCGGTCGCCAGGACTACGGATGAATAACGTCATTTCACTGCTTCATGTCCTCGAACAGATGCTGAAAAATCTGTCTGGACAAGAGACTGGACACGTGGCGACTACATCTCGCAGCCACATAAGTCCAGTGGGGGCTGAAGAGGGGGAGGAGGAGGAGGACATTGGAGCACAAGCATTGTCTGGTGAAATAAGTGGTTTTTCTACCCAGGTGACAGGAGAAGAGGAGCAGCCGGAGGAGGTAGATGGAGATGAGGAAGATGAGGCAGATGACCCAGAAGCACCGTGGCAGTATATAGTGAAGATGGAGGCAGGGAATCCCTCAGAGTCACTTGTGCAAATGGCCCACAGCATGCTGATTTGCCTGGCTAGTGACAGCCGAATAGTCACCATCCAGCAGAGGGATGACTTCTGGCTCTCCACCTTTTTGGACCCTCGCTACCGGTCCAAAATGGGAGTCTTTTTTCCAGCTGGTGAGAGGACAAACTCAAATACTATAGAGAAATCCTCCATAGTCAGTCGGCCACTGCCTATGTGCAGCATGGTCCATCCTCTGACAGGTGTAACCGGGGGGTTCCTCAGGGCTCACGTACCACTGCCACGGCTGCTGTGGGAAGGTGGGAGTTTAGGCGCAGTACCAGCTCCATCAGCAGCAACCTAAGTCTGGAGTCGTTAATAAGCAGCTTCCTTCACCCGCTTAGTGAGGAGGACACTCACCAGCAGCAGCAGCATGACCTGGAGCTGACCCTAAACCAGCAGGTGGTGGCCTACTTGGGCAGCACTCTGCCACCCCAGTTAGAATATCCGCTGGACTACTGGGCAGCCAAACTGGATGTGTGGCCGCAACTTGCCGAGTTTGCACTGGAGAAGCTGTCCTGTCCGGCAAGTAGTGTGGCATCAGAGCGGGTCTTCAGTGCGGCGGGGGCCATAGTTACACCAAGAAGAACTCACTTGTCAACCCAAAATGTGGAGAGACTGACCTTTTTCAAGATGAATCAGGCGTGGATTGGCCAGGATTTCCACACACCAATGCCTTAGGCATCAGATTACATCAGCCATGACGCCTCCACAAAACTTTGAGATATGAGTCTGGATTCTAACGACCTGCCTCAGCCACTATTTTGATGCTGCCACCCACCTGATGCCACACATCTGCTGCCAGTTGCTCCATCTTCCTCCCACCATCTTTACCAGGCACTGGTATTGCCCCCCGCCTCCACACTCTGTCATTGTGCCACTCTCTGTCCTTATGATGCTCCTGTTGCTGCCGTCACCTCCACACTGTGTCATTGTGCCAATCTGTGACCTCATGCTGCTGCTATTGCTGCTGCTGCTGTTGCCGGCACCTCCACACTCTGACATTGTACCACTCTCTGACCTCATGCTGCTGCTGCTGATGCTGCTGCCGTCATCTTCACACTGTGTCATTGTGCCACTCTCTGTTCTCATGCTGCTGTTGTTGCTGCTGCCGTCACCTCCACATTGTGTCATAGTGCCATTCTATGACCTCATGCTGCTGCTGTTGCTGCCGTCACCTCCACACTGTGTCATTGTGCCAATCTGTGGGCTCCTGATGTTGCTGCCACCTCCAGAATTTGTCATTGTGTCACTCTATGACCTCATGCTGCTGCTGTTGCTGCTGCTACCGCCACCTCCACACTCTGACATTATGCCACTCTGTGGCCTACTCCTGTTGGTGCCACCTCCAGAATTTGTTATTGTGTCACTCTCTGGCCTCATGCTGTTGCCGCTGCCGTCACCTCCACATTCTGTCATTGTGCCACTCTGTGGCCTACTCCTGTTTTTTGCCACCTCCAGAATTTGTCATTGTACCACTCTCTGACCTCAAGCTTCTGTTGCTGTTGATGCCGTCACCTCCAAATTGTGTCATTGTGCCAATCTGTGACCTCATGCTGCTGCTGTTGCTGCCGTCACCTCTACACTGTGTCATTGTGACACTCTATGACCTCATGCTGCTGCTGATGATGCTGCTGCCGTCACCTCCACACTCTATCATTGTGCCTTGTGCCACTCTATGACCACGTGCTGCTGCTGTCACCTCCACACTCTGTCATTGTGCCACTATGTGGCCTATGATACATGAAAAAACTTTGAGACTCTTAGTTCACACGTTTTGATCAAAAAATGTGTTTAAGCCACCCATGGCTTACAATGTGATCTCAAGGCGGGTGGTCCTACGCTATCTTTACCTCTCAATAGAGCCAAATTCAGACTTCTCATAGGGTCAACCGACCTCCATTATCCAGAGAGAAAATTAAAAAAACACAAACATTGCAAACATGAGGCACGGATATAACAGCCTGTGAAGGTGGGCGGAGTGCAGAAAACCAAAATGGAGGCATCCCTTCCTCCCTATATAGATTAAAAGCAATATATGCCAAATAAAACGTATAGTTCTGCACAAAAAACATTTCTGAAAAACACAATGTGAACCTGGGTGCCACTAGCAGGGCTGCGGCATATATATATGCACACGCACACCATTACCAGTGGCACACCACTGCTAAAAGGGCTATACAATACATGGAAACCTCCAAAGAAGCATTTATGCTATCTATCATACATGAAAAAAACTTTGAGATTCTTAGTTCACACGTTTTGATCAATAAATGTTTAAGCCACCCACGGCTTACAACGTGATCTCAAGGCGGAAGGTCCTATGCTATCTTTACCTCTCAATAGAGCCAAATTCAGACTTCTCATAGGGTCAACCGACCTCCATTATCCAGAGAGAAAATAAAAAAACACCAACCTTGCAAACATGCTGCACTGATATAACAGCCTGTGAAGGTGGGCGGAGTGCAGAAAACTAAAATAGAGGCATCCCTTCCTCCCTATATAGATTAAAAGCAATATATTCCAAATACAACGATTAGTTCTGCACAAAAAAAAACATTTCTGAAAAACACAATGTGAACCTGGGTGCCACTGGCAGGGTTGCGGCTGTTTTTTTGCCACCTCCAGAATTTGTCATTGTGCCACTCTATGACCTCAAGCTGCTGTTGCTGTTGATGCCGTCACCTCCAAATTGTGTCATTGTGCCAGTCTGTGACCTCATGCTGCTGCTGTTGCTGCCGTCACCTCCACACTGTGTCATTGTGACACCCTATGACCTCATGCTGCTGCTGCTGATGCCGTCACCTCCACACTCTGTCATTGTGTCTTGCGCCACTCTATGACCACGTTCTGCTGCTGCTGTCACCTCCACACTCTGTCATTGTGCCACTGTGTGGCCTACTCCTGTTTTTGCCACCTCCACAATTTGTCATTGTGCCACTCTCTGACCTCATGCTGCTGCTGCTGTTGATGCCGTCACCTCCACACTCTGTCATTGCGCCACTTTGTGGGCTCCTGATGTTGCTGCCACCTATAGAATTTGTCATTCTGCCACTCTGGGCCTACTCATGCTGCTGTCAAGTGACCGCTGTCTCACTGGAACACCCTGTGGTTTCCTAATGCTGTTTCCACCCTCACCACTCTGTGACGTTAGTGGATGCAGAACACAGAAGACATGCAAATATCCCATTTACTGGTCATCTCTGTTTTGGATCAACTCCTGTTTGTTTTTGGCTTTAGCAATACTGATGGATTATTGACCAATTGAAAGCGGACACTGACGGATGAAAGGAAGGGCAAAATGATCAGAGACGTCAACGCAAAATTACTGCCGACACCCTCTCCACTCATTCGGTTGGCCTCTGCCTGTATCAGCGTTTAACAGAACAGGTTCTGTCACATTCTGTGTCGGTTTAAAGTTCTGGCCTCGTGGAGTGACCCCTGCTGTGACATCCCCTTACTGGGCTGAGACCTGTGCCGGCTACAGTAACCTACTACTATGTTCTTTGACGCTATCGTAGGATCTCAGCCCTCCGCTTGTTTTTTTCCAGCTGATGCTGCCATGACTTTATCAGGCTGCATTCCTGCTTCAGTTTTTAGGTCAGTTTTGCCCCCGTAAGTGCCCAGGGAATTTTAGAGTGAAGCGATTCTAAAAGCGGCGTCAGTCATGTGCGTGTAATACTAAAACACAGCATTGTATGAAGACCAAACCAAGCTCCCTCTGCATATTTGAGCATGACACTATGTTCTACAGAACCCTACAGGCTCTCTGCTGCCAGGAAATAGCTTTTTTTAACGTGATTCGTCGTAAATATATTCGGGTCGAAACTAATTTTGTCGGAAAATTCGACAAACTCGGTGAATCGAATTTTTGAGAAATTCACCCATCTCTAATTATCGCCCTTCCCATAAGGATAAGCATACGTTCATATTTTCTTCTTTAAAAAAATCACTCTTATTCTTAATCGTACTTTTAAAAGTCCATAGCATATAAATACAGCGGAGAATGAGAACGGTCTTACTTGCTATTCCCTAGAGCAGGATCTCACACAGGAGCAGGGCCTGAAAGTTAGGAGTTACTAGTAGGGATGAGCGATATTATCAACAAAAGATGAAATCGGCATGGTTTTTGGGCTTATCGGAAATTTTCACACGATAGTTTAGGTGACAATCTTACAGATAATCTATTACTATCGCGCCATTTTCATCGTTTCTTGTCATTTTGGCGGCCAACCAATCAGCTCCGAGGATAGAGGGGGGTGAGGAGGATGTGCAACGTCACTACTTTGTGGTGTATAGATCTCATTGGCTGCAAAAATCACGTGACCTTGCTTTATCTATGCAACTGCATTTCCTGTTTGTGCTCATTCTCGGTCTATCACACGTCACAGCAGGACGTGTCCGTCTGCGTTTAAACCAATAGCTGTTCTAACAGCTCTGAGAGTTTAGTCTCTTCTAATACAAGAAAACATCCAGCTACCTACAGCTTAGAATAGAGTTAGATTAGAGAATTTCACTTCTTATTTAGATAGAGAAAGTTTTAAGGATATCTACCGGTGTGTGCAACTGCGAGCGGGAGCTGGCTACGGAGGGAGCAGGGGGGGGGGGGGAGGGGAGGCGTCAGGAGGAAAAGCATTTGAAAGGAACATATTTTGCAGCTCAGTGTGTTCTGTGATCTTTAATTGAAAAAGTATTGGTTTTTTACCTCTTTTTTGGCCAGCAGACCTCTGATAGGAGTTGATATTGTCCCTGTTTTTTCAGTTCTATTGCAATCGCTGCAGGGGGGGGGGGTGCTGCGGGGGAGGGGAGGTCGGCAGGAGGAGAGGCATTTGAAAGGAAGGTATTTTGCAGCTCAGTGTGTTCTGTGATCTTCAATTGAAAAGCATTGTTTTTTACCACAATTTTGGCCAGCAGACCTCTGATAGGAGTTGAAATTGTCCCTGTTTTTTAAGTTCTATTGCAATCACTGCAGGGCGGGTGGCTGCGGGGTTGTGGGTGGCAGAAGGAGAGGCATTTGAAAGGAAGGTATTTTGCAATTAGTGGGATTTAAGAATAGCTGTGATTCGCCGTCTCAATAAGAGACTGTCAAAAACTCTTCCATACTTTTTAAATTTTTATCTTTCTCAACTGCAGGTGGTAAGGGAGCAAAGAGGGGTGTAGGACATGGAGGTAGAGGTACGAGAGAAAATGCTCCTTCCAGTGCTGGCGACAACACGCAAGCCAGCGGATCGTCGGTTGCAGAACCGTCAGTCCTGTAATCGCTGGGTCGGTGCCCTGTGAATCTCAGTAATGAACAGCATCACCAATCTGTTCTTCAGTGGTTAATGCAACCTGCATCCAGCAGTCTTACCTCCTCGTCCTCCCAGTCGAGGCCACAAATGTCGTCATCATCATCGTCAGCATCCGTCCAACATGAAGCGAAGGCAGCCCAAATGTCAACTCGTGTACCCACCACTGTGGATAATCCATTTTCTGAAGACGTCTTTTGATCACAAAAATACGGTTGGGGTAAAAAAAGGCATTTCAAAAGATCAAGAGGCCAAAGAGGATGATTTTGTCTGCTATGACGCCCAATCCCTGATGCCATTAGAGAAGGAGAAGGAAGCCTGTCAATCGGCAAAAATCCCGGGCGGTCGACAACGCCTTGCAGTGCCTGTTGCTTGTAGCCCGCAGCTCCAGAATGCAGAATGCCAGGACGAGGAAGTCACCTGTTTTGATGATGATGATGATGATGATGATGACGACATTGCGCATCCAACGTGGTCTTTTCAGCAGAATATGCATGCGAGCGCTTCATCACTGGACGAGGAGGAAGACGATGGGGTAGTGTCAGTATGGGTCCTGCCTCAAAAAGGGAGAGAGCAGTCGCAAAAGTCCTCTGAGATTATTCCGCCAGCTATGATCAGCGGAAACACCGCTCCTTGCTTATCGCCGTCGAAAAGGTCCAGGACCTCTCAAGCCTGGGCCTTTTTTGATCAAGCCTCTGATTCACCAAGCGATGTCATATGCCACCTTTGCTGTAAATGCATCAGTAGAGAGAAGAATCTTAGGTGTTTAACGACCGCCAACATGTCTAGTCACATGCAGAGAATGCATGAGTTGAAATGGAGGGAACACTTTGCGAAAAAAAGGCCACACCGATCCCAGGCTTCCAACCACTGTCACACCCTCTGTCTCTTCCTCCTCCTCCTCCTCCGCCACTTCCAAGACCAAGCGTTCCTCAGCTGCCCATGTCTCTAAGCGTCATCATCACGGATCAGCCTCCGCTTCAGCCTCCACCATCGCCCGAGAACCACAAGCACCACCAGAGACACAGACTACCCCTTCTCCTTCCACCAGTTTGACCTGCACACCGTACAGCGGTCAGTCTAGCAGCCAGCCTTCTGACTACCAGGTTTGGGAGCAGAAGAAACACTTTAACCCTAACCATCCCAAAGCCAAAAGCCTTAATGTCGGCATTGCCAGGCTTTTGGCCATGGAAATGTTGCCTTTCCATCTGGTGGACACAGATGGATTCCGCCACGTCATGGCCCTTGCCTGCCCCCAATACCAGATGCCGAGTAGGCATTTCTTTCCCAGAAAAGCCGTCCCTGCCCTGGCCAGCCACGTGTCATCTAAAATCCCAAGCGTGTCGTCTGCATCTGTGTCCAGCAAAGTCCATCTCACCACCGGTACATGGACTAGTATGCACGGCCTAAGCCGCTATATCTCTGTGACAGCTCACTGGGTGAGCTGGGTGGATGTCTCTGGTGGTGATGGTGGCTCTCAGGCTCGGCGCACTCTCTTCAAAACCGCACGGATGGTGGAGGGTTCTTTCCCCCAAGGTCCACTGGTAGAATCACGTGCCCAGAGAAAACAGGCCATGTTGATAATAATCTGTCTTGGAGACCGTCAACAAACAGGTCAGGAGCTGTGGACAGCTCTCTGCAATGAGAACGAGCGCTGGCTGGGTGACAAGAACCTTGTGCCAGGCAAGGTGGTGTGCGATAACGGTCGAAATCTCCTGGCCGCCCTTAAGATCGGTAGGCTTGAGCACATCCCTTGCCTGGCGCACGTCATGAACCTCGTCATTAAGAAATTTCTAAAGCGCTACCCAGGTCTGGACTGCCTGCTGAGGAAGGCTAGACATCTGAGCTCACACTTCCGCCGTACGCACCCTGCTTTGTCCCGGCTGGCTGCGTTACAGCGTCAGCTCGGCCTCCCCGTCAACCGTCTCATTGTTGACGTGGCAACACGCTGGAATTCCCCCCTCCACATGCTCCAGCGATTGTGGCAGAAATGCAATGCCAGTACGCAGTACGAAGTAATACCTGGCCAGAAAAGCAGCGGTTCTGACCTCGGGGTGTTGAGCCACCGAGAGTGGAGGCAGGTGAAAGAGCTCTGCACCATCCTTGCAAGTTTTGAAGAAGCCAACAAAATGGTCAGTGCAGACAATGCTCTTGTAACCATGAGCATTGTGGTGATCTTAGTTCTGGAACAGCAGGTCCCACCAGCGACGGAGGAGGAGACAGACACAGATGCGGACACGAGCCTTTCTCTCCATCGAATTCAGAAGGCCTGACAGTTTCACAACTTTATCTGTCTTCATTAGGCAGTGGTTCGGGGTCAAGGGCTAGTACAAGGCGGCGCCTCAGCTCTAAGGGAACATCATCTGAGGTAAGTTAGGGCTGTGTTGAAGCTGAGGTGGAAAAAGCGGAGGAGGAGGAGGTATTCCTGGACACCAACGTTACCGATTTCCCTGTATTGTAAAGAGGTTGGCACGGATTTGAGGCGGAGGAGGAAGATGAGGAAGATCAGTTTGCTTTTGCCCCTCGACCCAGAGGCTTTGGAAATCAAGGCTCCATCTCTCACATGAGTGCTTGGATGCTCCATTTCCTTCAACATGATCCTCGCATTAAGGACATCAAAATGAATAACAGTTACTGGGTGGCCACCCTCCTCGATCCCTGGTACAAAGCTAAACTCAGCACTTTCCTTCCACCCACCCAAATAGAGAGTAAAATGCAGGAATTGGAGACCGTGCTGATTGATCAACTGGAGACATCTGTTGCGTCTGTTTCACGTTCTTCAAATGTCACGGTGGAACAACGTGACAGCAGTAGAGTGCCAAGTAGCCGCAGCAGCACTAGCAGGCATTGTGGCAGAAGCCTAATGGGTGACCTCTGACAATCCTTATTTACCACCTCACCAACGCATGTAATGCACGGCACACATACAACACACAGAGACCGGCTTAAGATCATGGTGCACGACTATCTGCGACTCAACACCGATGTTTTTGGATATGTTCCGGACCCAATCGACTTCTGGGTATTCCCCAAAAATGGATGAACGGCCTGAGCTTGCTCCCCACGCCATAGAGGTGTTGTCCTGCCCAGCAGCCAGCGTCATATCTGAGCGGACCTTTAGCACCGCTGGATAAGTCATTACAGACAAACGCATCCGGCTTTCCACCGATAATGTGGATCGTTTGACTTTCATCAAGATAAATCAGGCATGGATCTCAAATGATGTTGTGGCCTCAATTGCCGAGGTCACCGATTAGTTGCTGATCTTCTTCATATTCCTCTTCAAACAGAAATGGTGCTCTTGAAAAAAAAAAATTAAAATGATATTCTCTTACTGCAATTTTTATTCTCAGTTCCCAAAAGGTCATTTTGCTGGTTTTGAGGTGAGAAGACTGTAAAAGACACCAATAGTACACGGTTTCATGAAAAAACATATTCCATTTACTTACTTCATCTTTAAAATTTTTCACATTGTCAATGGTTTTGGGGTCATGGTGCTGTGAGATACAGCTATAATCAAGGTCCTATTTAAAAAAAATGTGGCTTCTAAGTGGCCTTTTTCTTCACAGTTTTCAAGAGTGGCCAAAGCGTCATGTTTTGAATTTTTGGGGGCATATTGCTGTGAAATACAGTTATACTACAGGTCCTATTATAAAAATTTGGTTTCTAACAGACATTTGTTCTTCACAATTGTCAAGAGTGGCCAAAGGGTCATGTTTTGAATTTCGGGGGGCATGTTGCTGTGAAATACAGCTATACTACAGGTCCTGTTATAAAATATGGGGTTTCTAAAAGACATTTGTTCTCCACAATTGTCAAGAGTGGCCAAAGGGTCATGGGTGGGATTCCATCCTATTTTAAAAATGTGCTTTCTAGAATTAAAGGGGTTGTCTCGCTACAATGATTGGGTTTTAATTAAAAGATCTTTAAAAAACAAGCAGCTTTGCAATATATGTTCATTACAAATGTCCTACTGATTTTGAGCTAGCCCTGTTCATAGGAGTGCATCAGCTTCTCAAATTTCTATAGCAGCCGACCTGTTGATCCTTATCTTACTGGCTGTCAGGTCTGAATGACTCATCACCTTTGAAGACAGGTCGGAGCAGAGAGCCCCTCCCGCACAGAATGCTTCTGTAGTGTAGGGAGGAGGAGGGAGGACTCTGGCTTCTATGTCCGTGCTGCCTGGATTAACCCTGTGTGTGCCTGCTTCCTCCTGCTCTCTACACAGATTGAGCAGAGATTAGGCTGATCAATAGATGTGACAGCAGTGACCCTGTTTGTTACTATAATTATGATGTCGGTGGAGCTGTAACTATAAAATACTATACAGATTGTGAACAGATTCATGCTGTGCTGTACTAGGGGACACATCCTGAGTAACACTTTGCAGCTTCCCTGCTTCTGTTCTGAGAGGGTTTGTTTGTTGTTGCTGGAGATGTGGAGATATGTAAGCTAAGCAGAGGGTATAGGAACACTTGCAGCCCCTCTGTTCTGCTATTAGCAATCATAGACCTCTCTAGACAGGCACACACAGGGTTAACTCTGGCAGCAATCCCCCTGCCCCCCCCCTGCTGTATAGAAGTTACGGGCGGATAGCTGCCTGTGTGCTGAGGGGAGGGGGGAAGAGGGAGGGGGAAGAGGGAGGGGGGAAGAGGCAGACAAGCTAGCACGCCCCTCAATTCAACTCCCATTCACGGACAGAGGCTGAAAGCTATTAATGAGACAACTCCTTTAAACTACTAAAAAACTTGCATGTACAAAATAGGTGATACAAATATTCTTCTGAATTGTACAAGGGAGGTACAGGAAGACTTGAACAGATGTAGGTTATTCAGAGGACATTGAGTATGGAGCACATTCGCCACCCCAAGAACAGAGACAATTTCCTCCAACACGTTGAATAAAACGAGAAGAAGAAAGCCATGAAAAAGGGCATCTGGGTGGAACAGGAGCGTCAACCACCAGCATTTCCAAGTGAAGCTCAATTGGTCCGCACTCATACGGAGGGGCAAGCGCTCTCGTAGAGGCAGAAATTTCTCAAGCGCTACCCAGATCTTGACTGAGTACTGAGGAAGGCTGGAGGTCTTAGCTCACACTTCCGCTTCCGCAGCTACAAGTTTTTGTTGCTGCGTCATAAGGGCATTTTTGACATGGTAATAGATAATGGACACCAGCCCTGTAGTATAGCTGTGAGAACCGCACCCACTGTAACTCCGGCCCTGCTCGCTGAATCTGCGTGTTAATAAATGACGAACACCAGCCCTGGCTCCCACCGCATCCACTGTAACTCCGGCCCTGCTAGCTGAACCTGCGTGATCCACGTTTACAGCCTCACCTGCCTGGATGAGTAATTTCCTTCAACCCACTTGACAGTAGAATGCAAGTTTTTCAGACAGGCCTCGTTGACCTACTGGGGACATCTGTTTCGATTGCTTCCCATTCTAATGTCACAGTGGAACAATGTCACCAGTAGAATGGCAAGTACCTCTAGCCGCAGCAGTATTGGAAAACTAGTTGTTTTTAATATAGTTTATTTCTCATTGCGAAATTTTCTGCTGATGGACCATAAGGGCACCTGTGTGGTTTTTGGGTCATGCTGCGTTACAGGATATGGATAGTCAATGTCCATTTCACTAAAATACTTCTTCAAAGACTACTTTCTTCCAGCACTTTTTAATCTGTGGGTCATGCATATTTAAGGGTTATGCTGCCGTCCAGGACAGGGATAGTCAATGTCCAGTCCAACTAAAATGGTGGTTCAAAGACTCCTTTTTAAGGTACTTTTTAAAATGTGGGTCATATAGATTTAAGGGTCATGCTGCAGTCTAGGACAGGCATAGTCAATGTCCTGTTCAACTAAAATGTTGGTTCAAAGAATTCTTTTTCCAGCACTTTTTAATCTGTGGGTCATGCAGGTTTGAGGGTCATGCTGCGGAACAGGACAGGTATAGTCAATGTCCAGTTCAACTAAAACGATGGTTCAAATAATTCTGCCTTCAGGCACTTTTTAATTTGTGGGTCATGCTGGTTTAAGGGTCATGCTTTTGTCCAGGACAGGGATAGTGAATAGTCTGTGACTTTTTTTCTGTGACTCTTGTTACCTAATTGTCTTGCCTAAGATGTAGCACGTATCCAGTTTCCTGTTGTGGATGTTAATTCCAGCTTCTCCACCCCTGTTTGGCTGTAAGAGTGAAGCTGTTCCTCTCCCATAGACTTTAATGGTCACCAGCTATAATTTGTTATCGACTATCGGCATGATAATTGACGATATCGACTATCGATCCTATAATGATATTTGACACAATCACTCATCACTAGTTATTAGCTGGCACCATCTTGGCGTAGTAGCGCGTCTGCTACTTTTCGAGGGTAAACTCCCTCTTTGTCAAGCTTGCTACTCATTGGTTGACTAAGCCTTTAAATAGAAAACGTCACTTAATCATCATATACTCTATAAACAACATTAGATCTTCACTTAACAATCTCAATACCTATAAACTATGTACATAAAAACCATGTATGTTCACTTATGTTATGAGTATTTTCTAGAAAATGTCAGGCTACAGATGACTCACCATATTTTTTACTTTCATCTGACATAATCTCTGATCTCATTTTGGTTTTGAATAAACGTATCTGTGATTGATGTTCATTTAATCTCACACGTATTTGTCTAGATGTCTGCCCTATATATGCCTTGCCAAATGGTAGCATTTAATATATATATATATATATTATATATATATATATATTATATATATATATATATATATATATATTATATATATATATATATATATATAACATTCTGTGTCTGGCATGTGAAAAAAACCATTCATTCAAATAGAATAACCTGGTGTAGGATGGTTGATGGTATCATCTTTTATTATACTACTACAATTTTGACAGGTAAGACAGGGGTACTGTATGTTCCCTTCTTTTGTGTTACAAAAACTTTTGTTGCATTTGTTTTTTTGCATGTCAGTACTAATCAAGGTATTACCTATGGTCTTGCCTTTTTGACAGACAAAACGAGGCTTGTTCTTGAATAAATTACCATATTGTAAATCACTCTGTAAGAGTTTCCATGCATTTAATATGGCTTGTTTTATAATATCAGCATGTGAGTTATACTTAGAGGTATACAGTATATTATCCTCTTCCTGTTTGCTCCTATCTACTTTTCTCATAAGTTCTTCACGAGGTTTATCCCTCAGTTTTATCCCTGTTTGTTCAACCTCTCTCCTTGCTTACCCTCAGACACAAATTTCTCTGTTAACCTCTTCATTTCTTTATCATAATGAGCTAAATCTGAGCAAATTCTCCGAGCTCATATAAATTGTCCCTTGGGTATACCTCGGAATGTTTGTGGTGCATGAAAACTGTCATATCTTAACAAATAATTTTTTTCAGTAGGTTTACTATAAAGTGTGGTACTGAGAGTATCCTGATTTCTATACACTGTAACATCTAGGTAATTTAGACTCATCTGACTGTAAATTCCAACAAATTCCAAAAGTTCATGTATCTCATTTAGATATTTTGAAAACTCATCCAATTCTTCTTTAGTTCCTGTCCACAACATGAATATATCGTCGACATACCTAAAACACAGTAAGATCCTGTGGCTAAAAGGGCTGTCGACGATATACTTCTGTTCCACATCTGGCATATAAATGTTAGCGAAACTGGGTGCGACAGGAGACCCCATCGAGGTCCCATGTCGCTGCCCATTCACAATATCTCCAAAATGAAAATAATTTTTGGTAAGTATCATCTCAAGTAGTAGTAACAAAAAGCTTATCATCTGATTGCTAATCCCTGCATTTTCTGACAGTTTATTTCTAACGGCTTCTAAGCCTAGTTGCAAAGGTATATTTATATAAAGACTTTTAATATCATATGAGCACAAGTATGTAACCATACACACATCAATGCCATTTATCCTTTCCAGGAACTCAGTTATATCTTTCAGGCACAGTGGTAATTTAGTAACAATATTTTGTGAAAAACTATCAACAAAAATAGCTTTAGGTTCAAAAACTGAACCTATAGCCGAAACAATCGGGCGACAAGGTGGAGACTCAAGCGTCTTGTGAATTGTAGGGACAAAACACATAATGGAGGTGCGTGGATTTTCAGACATTAACATTTTACCTACTTCTTGGCTGATGATCCCATTCACTACAGCTTCTTCTATAATTATTTTAAATTCGATTTCTATTTTTGTAGTAGGATCCTGTGTTAATTTTTCATAGATAGTCCCATCAGATAATTGTTTGTTTGCTTCCTCTATGTCAGCTTGTTTTTCCATTATGACAGTAGCCCCACCTTTATCCGAATTTTTTATGATGATACTTTCATCCTCCCTAAGATTTTTAAGCGCTTGTTTTTCTTCTCTAGTTATATGTCCTGATGTTTTTTTTATCTTTCACTTTATCCCACTGGCTAAAAACCTCTATTCTGACCATCTGTTGGAACTAGAGATGGACGAATCGATTCTAGCGAAGCAGACTTCGTTTAGAATTTCAGGAAAACTTAGATTCTGCACAAAATAGAAGTTTCGGGTAATTTGCGGGAGCGAA
The DNA here is from genome assembly GCA_025379985.1 of Phyllomedusa bahiana. NCBI lineage: Eukaryota > Metazoa > Chordata > Amphibia > Anura > Hylidae > Phyllomedusa > Phyllomedusa bahiana. The sequence continues at coordinate 17,922 of JAODAL010013796.1, read as the reverse complement.
GTGTGTTTTGTATTGCTATGATGGTCGCAAACACATGGAGTGACATGGGGAAGAGAACTCTGGGATGAAGAAAGGAAGACCCTAAATGACATGTGCAGACATCAAGCCAATAAGAGACCGGCGGGCTTCTATGACGTCACAGCACTATAAGTACGGACATCATGCTCGCTCCTCACACTGCTCTCCTTGTGCGCTGACATAAGCGGCTGCTGCAGGAGCAGCAGAGATCTCACACAAAGGAAATTGCTTGTAACAGCGATTAGGAGAGGGGGTTTCACTGCTTTGCTCAGAGACTGCTCCTCTTCCGTTATCATTTTGATTCAGTTTGTGGGGTATTGTAATTCAAGTCCACGGTGGGTCTAATTCTGCCCCATATGCATTTTAATTCCATCTGGTCATTTCTGGAGCGCATTGAATATCCAAGGGTTAATTAAGCCTGTTAGTGGTTTTACATGACTAAATTTTTCCTGGTCATTTGTGGAGCACATTTTATATCCAAGGGTTAATTAAGCCTGTTTGTGCTTTTATATTCAGTAAAATACACAATGTTTTTAAACTTAACATACGAGTAAATTTTTCCTGGTCATTTCTGGAGTGCAATTTATATACAAGGGTTAATTAAGCGTGTTTGTACTTTTATATTCAGTAAAATACACGGTATTTTAAACGCCACATACGAGTACATTTTTCCTAGTCATTTCTGGAGCGCAATTTATATCCAAGGGTTACCCAAGCCTGTTAGTGTGTTCATTTGTAGTCAAATACAGGGTGTGTATTTATCATATACAGATATCTTCATTAAACAGAGTCTGTAAATTTTTGAACAAAGTATGTCAAACAGAGAGGTGGCAGGCTCTTCACATGCAAGTGGCAGTGGCACAAACATTCCTGGAGCAGGCACAAGTCGCAGCACAGTAAGGGGACGTCGCAGCAGGTGTGACTCGGTGAGGCCAGAACTGAAGGTGTCATCTAGCGGCCGTGTGTTGACCAGCAACCCAAGGGTTCTTGATTGGTTGACTAGGTCATCCACTTCCTCCCTGATGATATTCGACAACCCCAGTCAAGAGTCGGTGGGAACATCAGACACAACTGTTAGTTGGCATGGCCCGGGAACAGCTCAGTGGCTCTCACCTGTCCACAACCCAACTCTTTCCCGTTCATTCCTTCAGCCAGAGAACTAGTATGTGGTCTGCAAGAGAAAAAACAAAAACGAGACAGCGCTCCTTAGCGCAATATTGCGACTTTTGAATAAAAACCACTAGTACTTATTTTAAAGGGGTTGTCTCGCTACAATGATTGGGTTTTAATTAAAAGATCTTTAAAAAACAAGCGCTATTGCAATATATTTTTTATTACTATGTCCAAACAATGAGTCTGGGGAAGAGAACTCTGTGATGAATGAAAGGAGCCCTAATGACATGTGCAGACATATAGCAATAGAGACCGCGGGCTTCTATGACGTCACTGCACTATAAGTACGGACATCATGCTAGCTCCTCACATGCTCTCTTGTGCGTGACTATGAAGCAGTGCTGCGGAGCAGCAGAGATCTCACAGCAAGGAAATGCTTCTGTACAGCGATTAGGAGAGGGGGGTTTCATGGTTATCAGAGACTGCTCCTCTTCGTTTCATTTGACTTCAGTTTGTGGCGTATGTAATTCAATCCACGTGGGTCTAATTCTGCCCCATATGCATTTTAATTCCATCCTGGTCATTCTGGGCGCATTGAATATCAGGGTTATTAAGCCTGTTAGTGGTTTATGACTAATTTTCTGTCATTTGTGGGCACATTTTATCAAGGGTTAATTAAGCTGTTTGTCTTATATTCAGTAAAATACACATGTTTGTTAACTTAATACGAGTAAATTTTTCCTGTCATTTCTGGAGTGCATTTATATACAGGTTAATTAAGCGTGTTTGTACTTTTATATTCAGTTTAAAATACACGGTATTTTAAAGACACATACTGAGTACATTTTCTAGTCATTTCTGAGCGCAATTTATATCCAAGGGTTACCAGCTGTTGTGTGTCATTTGTAGTCAAATACAGGGTGTGTATTTATAATGACAGATATCTTCATTAAACGAGTCTGTAAATTTTTGAACAAAGTATGTCAAACGAGAGGTGGCGGCTCTTCACATGCAATGGCAGTGAGACAACATTCCTGAGCAGGCACAATCGCAGCACGTAGGGCAGTCGCAGCGGTGTGACTCGTGACGCCAGACTGAAGGTCATCTAGCTGGCCGTGTGTGACTGCAACGGGTTTTGATGTGACTAGGTCACACTTCCTCCCTGTGATATTGACAACCCCAGTCAAGGAGCGGTGGGAAACAGACAACTGTTAGTTGCATGGCCCGGAACAGCTCAGGCTTCACCTGTCCCACCCAATCTTTCACGTTCATTCCTTCAGCAGGAACTAGTATGTGGTCTGCAAGAGAAACTAAAACGAGACAGCGCTCCTTAGCAATATTGCGACTTTGATAAAAACCACTATACTTATTTTAAGCACTAACTTTAGTTGTGCAAAGGAAGGCACAACACTTTTTTAAGCATCCAAATATTTGGAACCGAAGAATCATGTTCGTCCGCAGCCATCTGTCCGTTTTGCTCCATACGCCCGATGCACGGGGTTAGGGTAGTAGCGATCCAAAAGGTTTGAAGATTTTCTCCAGTTTGCCCAGAAAAACAAACTCCTTTAAATGGACTGTAATGACAGCGCTGGACGTCTTTTTCGTTGAAGATTTATTATAAGTAACAATGGGAATACGCGTTTCGTGTGTAGACCACACTTCCTCAGTTCCATACACAAAGTGCTAAACTCATGGGGTTAAATACAAAAAACTGCCAGGTTTGCACATGTCAAACAAGAGTCAAAGGTTAAGGGAACAATTTTTTAAATAAAGTATTCTTGTTTGTTTTTAAATAAAGTTTTTATTTTTTTCCCTTCCTTTTTTATAATAATTCTTCTTGTAATACTTTTTAAATTATATGGTATTTCTATGTGGATGTACAATTCATAAATGTGATTTATACATAATCTATTTATTCAATTTTTATCTAATTTTTATATTTTTACCTGATTGTTCCCTTAACCTTTGACCCTTGTTTGACATGTGCAAACCTGGCAGTTTTTTGTATTTAACCCCATGAGTTTAGCACTTTGTGTATGGAACTGAGGAAGTGTGGTCTACACACGAAACGTGTATTCCAATTGCTATTTATAATAAATCTTCAACGAAAAAGACGTCCAGCGCTGTCATTACAGTCCATTTAAAGGAGTTTTTTTCTGGGCAAACTGGAGAAAATATGCACACCTTTTGGATTAGTATGTGGTCTGGGCTAAGCGCCCCTATACAGTGAGGATGAACAATTTGGGGACAATCAGCAGCTACTTGGCAGCGAAGAAGTGGGGCCGACATCCCCTGCTTCTTGCAGTAGGCGGCAAAGTATGGATGGCATGGGAGGTCATGTTGTGAGGGGTCAGCCTATGCATACCAAGACCGTTGAGGAGGACAGCAGTGAAGATCCAGCAATAATCAATGATGATGTAGCTGATTGCACTTGGGAGTCGGGTGAAGCAAGGGCTTTATCATCGTCAGGAAAAGAGGAGGTCAGCCTGCGCGTCAGGAAGCGGCGCAGCCAGCAAGTCGGTAGTGTGGCCGTGAGTCAGCAGGGTAACAGCAGTGCGAGGTCGGGAGCCAAACTGCGATGGGGTAGACGACCCTCTTCGCAGGACCAAGAAAGTAGCGGCACAGGGGCTCAGCGAGGCAGCGGTGGTAGTAGTCACTCTGTGTGGAGTGTTGCTGGCAAAATCACCTACTCGGCGCTGTGGCAGTTCTTTGCTAAGACACTGGAGGAGCCGAACATGGGTATATGTAGAATCTGTGGGCAGAAAGTGAAGCATGGCCAGGGAGCTAACATTGGACCACGGCCCTGCGTCAACACATGCAGCGTCACAATCCAGTGGCATGGGAGAAGCGTGGCTCAAATGTGGTGGTCCATCCTGCCGCCGCAGCAGCAGCAGCAGCGCCCAGTGGCACACATGCCATTTCAGCCAGTCAAGGCTCCACCACCTCTGCAGAAGAAAGCTCTTTGTCTTTCCCATCATCTACCAGTCCAGATGCTCCTGCTCCTCGCCCCTCATGGCTCCAGCAGTTGTTCACCGAGGTGATTGCCAAGAGACAGCAGTATGCATCCAACCATCCTAAGGTGCAGAAACTGACCATGCTCCTATCCAAGTTGTTGGTACTGCAGTCCCTCCCTTTTCAAGTGGTGGACTCTGCACCATTCAGAGAACTAATGGATTGTGCCGAGCCGAGGTGGAGAGTCCCAAGCCGTAATTTCTTTTCCAAAAAGGCGCTACTAGCCCTTCATAAATATGAAGAACAGAAGGTGGGCCAATCCTTGAGCCTATCGGTTTCTTCCAAGGTGCACGGCAGCGCGGACGTGTGGAGCTGTATTGATGGTCAGGGCTAGTACATGTTCTTTACGACCCACTGGGTGAATGTGCCTCCTGCCCAGCCACACCAACAACTTGGACAGGAGACGCCGCTTTCTCCCCCACGTTGTCAAACTGGTGCTCCTGCGTCAATGCTGCTCCTCCGCCTCCTCCTCCACCACCACCACCATCTCAGCCTACACAAGGTCTGCTCCATCATACCACATGTGTAGGGCTCAGCGGTGTCACGCAGTTCTACACCTGGCTAGCCTCGGCGAACGAAGTCACACAGGGGAGGAACTGCTCCGCGTCATGCAGCAAGAAATCGATGTGTGGCTTTCTCTGCGCCAACTTAAATCGGAACCATGGTGATGGACAATGGGAGTAACATGGTGTCCATGCTGCACAGAGGAGGGATGGTCCATGCGCACTGCATGGCGCATGTGTTCAATCTGGTTGTGAAAAGGTTCCTGAAGTCTTCCACCGATCTTCAGAACATTCTGAAAATGGCCAGGAAACTGTGCATGCACTTCATCCATTCCTACAAAGCCAGGAACACCGTCCTCGTGTTGCAGCGGCAGAATGGCCTCCCCCAACACACGCTGATATGCGATGTTGCCACCCGTTTGAATTCCAGCCTGTACAGGTTAGACCGACTGTATGAACAGAGAAAGGCCATTAATGATTTTTTGATGATCCAGGCGGACAGGAGTCCTACCCTGTGTAACTTTGATGTCAGCCAGTGGCCGCTCATGCGTGACACCTGCCGCTTGCTGAGGCCGTTTGAGGAGGCAACATTATTTGTCCACTACTTCATGTCCTCGAACAGATGATGAAAACTCCGTCTGGGCAGGGGACTGAAGACGTGGCGTCTACATCTCATGGCCACATGAGTCCGGTGGGGACTGAACTGGAGGAGGAGGAAGACATTGGAGCACAAGCAGTGTCTGGTGAAATGAGTGATTTTTCTACCCAGGTGACAGGAGAGGAGGAGCAGGAGAAGCAGGAGGAGGTAGATGGAGATGAGGAAGATGAGTCAGATGACCACCAAGCACCATGGCAGTATACAGTGGAGATGGAGGGAGGGAGTCCCTCAGAGTCACTTGCGCACATGACCCACAGCATGCTGATTTGCCTGGCTAGTGACAGCCGAATAGTCACCATCCGGCAGAGGGATGACTTCTGGCTCTCCACCCTATTGGACCCTCGCTACCGGTCCAAAATGGGAGCCTTTTTTCCAGCTGGTGAGAGGGAGTACGAACTCAAATACTATAGAGAAATCGTCCATAGTCAGTTGGCCACTGCCTATGTGCAGCATGGTCCATCCTCTGACAGGTGTAACCGGGGGGTTCCTCATGGCTCATGTACCACGGCCACGGCTGCTGTGGGAAGGTGGGGGGGTAGGAGCAGTATCAGCTCCATCAGCAGCAACCTAAGACTGGAGTCGCTGATGAGCAGCTTCCTTCACCCACCTAGTGCGGAGGGAACTCACCAGCAGCAGCAGCTGCAGGACCTGAAGCAGAACCTGAACCAACAGGTCATGGCCTACTTGGGCAGCACATTGCCACCCCAGTTAGAAGATCTGCTGGACTACAGGGCAGCCAAACTGGATGTGTGGCCGTGACTTGCTGAGTTTGCACTAGAGAAGCTGTCCTGCCCGGCCAGTAGTGTGGCATCAGAGCGGGTGTTCAGTGCGGTGTCGGCCATCATTACCCCAAGGAGAACCTGCTTGTCCACCGGAAATATGGAGCGACTGACCTTTGTCAAGATGAATCAGGCATGGATCGGCCAGGATTTCCACACACCAATGCCTTAAGCATCAGATTACATCAGCCATGACGCCTCAGAAAAACTTTGAGAAATGAGTCTGGATTCAAACTACCTGCCTCATTGTGCCACTCGCTGACCTCATGCTGCTGCTGCTGATGTTGCTGCTCCCATCATCTCAACACTCTGTAATTGTGCCACTCTGTGGCCTACTCCTGTTTTTGCCACCTCCACACTATGTCATTGTGCCACTCTGTGGCCTACTCCTGTTTCTGCCACCTCCACACTCTGTCATTGTGCCATTCTCTGACCTCATGCTGCTGCTGCTGTTGCCGTGACCTTCACACACTGTCATTGTGCCACTCTGTGGCCTACTCCTCTTTGTGCCACCTCCAGAATGTCATTGTGCCACTCTATGACCTCATGCTGCTGCTGTTGCTGCTGCCGTGACCTCCACACTCTGTGATTGTGCCACTCTGTGGCCTACTCATGCTGCTGCCAAGTGATCACTGTCTCACTGGAACACCCTGTTACGAGTGGCGCACCCGTGTTCTTCCCTGTGGATCCCTGCCAGGGATTGGTAGCACCGCTGGCTGCGGGACCGTCCGTGGGTGTACTCGCGGCTCCTAGTCACCTGACCACGCTCCTGTTCCGTCTGCTCCCCCTGCTGGCCGCTGCGTGCAAGCGCGCTCCCTAGGGCGCACGTGCGTTCATGTAGATTTAAAGGGCCAGCGCGCCGGTGATTGGATAATCGCCGGACGCTGACCCTATATATTGGGCTCCGCCCTGTCACTCCTCGCTGGATCTTTGTTGCCTCCATGCCCTAGAGAAAGCGTTATCTTTGTTCTTGTCTCTGCCATGTTCCTGACCCATGGCTACGTTTCTCGACTATGAACCTTGCCACCTGCCCTGACCCTCTTGCTACGTATATTGACCACGAACCTCTGCCGCCTGTCCTGGCCTTGCCGCCTGTCCCCGACTACTTCTACGGCTCACGATTCTGTACCACGCTACACCAGGGCTGCCACCGCAAGCAAGTCACGTCAGGGGTAACGACCTGGTAGACTCCCACCGCAGCAAGTCCATCCCGCTTTGCGGCGGGCTCTGGTGAAAACTGGGACATACTTAGACTCCGCTCCCTGGTGTGGCTTACACCATCGCTTGCGGCGGTCCAGAGGATCCACTATCCCGGCCGTTACACACCCTGTAGTTTCCTCATGCTGTGTCCACCCTCACCACTCTATGACGTTTCCACTATGTTTGCTTTTCCTCTTCTTTTCACCTGTCAGAAGGAATGGGAAGGATCAGAATTGTCTAGCCAAAAGCAGGGGTGGACACAGAACACAGAAGACATGCAAATATCCCATTTACTGGTCATCTCTGTTTTGGATCAACTCCTGTTTGTTTTTGGCTTTAGCAATACTGATGGATTATTGACCGATTGAAAGCGGACACTGATGGATGAAAGGAAGGGGAAAATGATCAGTGATGTCAACGCAAAATTACTGCCGACACCCTCTAAACATATTCGGGGGCCCTCTACATGTATCAGCGTTTAACAGAACAGGTTCTGTCATATTCTGTGACGGTTTAAAGCTCTGGCCTCATGGAGTGACCCCTGCTGTGACGTCCCCTTACTGTGCTGAGACCTGTGCCGGCTCCAGTAACTTACTTCTGTGTTCTTTGACACTATCGTAGGATCTTATCCCTCAGCTTGTTTTTTTCCAGCTGGCGCTGCCATGTCTTTGTCAGGCTGAATTCCCGCTTCAGTTTATTGCTCAGTTTTGCCCTTGTAAGTGCCCAGGGAACTTTAGAGTGAAGCTATTCTAAGAGCGGCGGCAGTCATGTGCGTGTCATACTAAAACACAGCATTGTATGAGGACCAAACCAAGCTCCCTCTGCATATTTATGCATGGCACAATGTTCTACAACACCTTACAGGCTCTCTGCAGCCAGGAAATAGCTGTTTTTTAATGCAATTCGTCACAAAAAAATTCGGCAAAGTCAGCGAAACAAATTTTTGAGAAATTCGCCCATCTGTAGCTGGAACGCTTCTAACATTTTTAATAGGAGCATCCAAATTAATATTATTGGTTATTTTCCCCAAAATACCTTTACTTTTTATTTTTTGTTATTTCCCAAAAAAATATTCTCATGGCATCCTCTTATGGCATAATTTATATAAATTCAATTCAAACAGAAATTTGTCTAAATGGAAATTCGGTACATAATTTAGACCTTTATTGATTACAGAAGCTTCTGAGGGAGATAGTGATCTATTTGAAATATTTACTATAAGATCTTTCATTTCTTCTTCGTCTTGAGTTGTGTCTGGGTTTTTATCCCAACTGCTCCTTCCTGATATCCACTCGTGCTTTCTATCCTTTCTAAAAAATTTGAACTTGACGGGCCTTCTTTCCAACTCCTTTTCTTTCTCCACTCATTTGAATTCCTTCATTATCAGTGTCTTGGCAAGTAGATGACATATCCGTATTAGAATTAATTCTTCCTTGTAACCTTATACAATATTGTGTCCTTTCCATTGCCCACGAATAAACTCTATTATGGACATAATCATTGGTGTCTCGTTCAAATTTCTTGATTTTATTAGCCATAATCTGATCCTTTATCTGTTTCATATTTTCTTTAAGTTCTTTATGCATTTTATCAAACAGTTCCAAGGAATTGGATCTGAACTCAGTGATCTCCGATCGGGGGCGATGCTAAGGGATGGCAGCTGTAATATACAGAGTTTGTGCAATCCTCAGGGCGTATGCATACATCTAGGTGTGTTAACCCCTAAATGACCTGGACGTATGCATATGTCCAATGTCGTTAAGAGGTTAAAGAGACAAGCAGAGAAAGTGTCGCCAACACTTGTCCTGGGTGAAAGCTGCAACTGTGCAACAAGCCAAGACTGTTAAAATGGACGAGCTGTTGAAACAGCTAATTCAGGCTAATACCAACCTCCAACTGATGGCAGAAAGCCAGCAAAAGACACATGAAGAGACTGTATGGGCCCAGACAGAGACCAATCACCTGTTGATAGAAGCACACCAAAAAACACACACTGCGTAATATGACCCAGGATGATGAAGTTGAGGCGTATCTTGGGACCTTCAAGAGGATCTTGGAGAGAGCGCAACTTCCACTGGGCAGACGCCTTGGTCCCCTTTATAACAGGTGAACCACAAAAGGCCTACTTCGACCTGATATTTCAAGACGCCAAGGATTTCATGAAAGGGGAGATACTAGCTCAATTGGGGTTTAAACTTGCAGTACGGGCCCAGAGAGTCTACACCTGGGAGTGTGATCCAGCAAAGCCAGCTTAGTTACAAATTTTCGACCTCTTCCACCTCACCTGCAAGTGGCTACAACCAAAAAACCTTACGTCTGCCCAGGTAGTTGAGTGGGTTGTCTGTGATAACTTTGTACATGCCCTACCTATGAGGCTCCAATGGTGTGTGGGGTACATGGACTCCAAAAGAGTGGACAGGCTCATCTCAGTTGTGGAGAGGTACAGCGCCACTGAAGAAGTCCTCCAGGGACTGAATCCCCTTGGGAATCCACCAACGCCAGCATGGGGTAAGACTGTCCCTGTCCCAAAAGGGGAAAGTAAATGTCCTAATGGGAGGGGGTCATGGTTAGCTGAAAAGGGGGAAAGGTTGCCCACCTCAAAAAGGGACCTTTTGCCTAGAGCCCAGGGCCCCATTGTCTGCTGGCGGTGTCAAGGACTGGGACATGTCGCAGCACATTGTCCAACCATGGGGAAACCCATGGACAGTGGATTTTGGAGGCATACAACTAAGATTTTCTTACTGAAATCTTTATTACCCTGAAGGCAGCACACAATAGGTTAATATCCTCCTCATTCCAGCTAGGACATAAGAAAAGAAATTAATATCAGGTTCAAATAATTCAAGCATTAATTAGGTCCACCTCACCCATATAAACTCTGCTCAGATAGTTAACAGACATGTTTCTTTTAAAGCAGTACCGACATTTTTTATAAGGGTGGGATCCTTGTGCTGTCTTCGGACTCAGGGAAATAAAGATTTTGTTAAGAAAATCTTACTTTTCCCCTTTGTTCTCAGGCAGCACACAATGGGATTTCCCAAAGCAGTACAAAAAGTAGAGGGGGACAGCATACAAAATAAGCACCTTCTAAAGTACTCAGACTTATGCCAAAGTTCGTAGAGAGCACTGAGTAGCGACTTGGCAAATTTAATCTAGTAAAGGTTTAATTTTATTCGAAAATAAGGATGCTATTGAACACAAGGTGCTGGCTCATTTTTCTCTAGCCAATGACCCTGCTTCTTGATCATTACACAGATATATTGCTATAGGACCAGTGGCAGAGGTTATGCTGACTTTGTTGTCTGTAAAAGGCCCATGTAAGTGAAGAAATAGACTTCCAGATTCTCGTAATATTGATTATAAGATAAGTTTACCATTTCCTGAGAATAACAAAAGGGTGAGCAATTCGATCCAAAGGAAGAATCTAGAAGTAAAAACTGATAAGATTCCCTGGTTAATACTGTACTCAGATGCTACATTGAAGAACTCCAGCATATCCTGAAAGGTAAAAATGTACCAGACAGCACCGCCAACTCAAGCGGTCCCCCCAACAGCACTTCTGGTTGAATAATTCACCCAAACCAGAAGAGCCGCTACCGGCACCCTGCCCGTTTGTGGGACTTAGGTTCCAGGCTGATGAGGCGTGCACTCTTACTTTTGTCTTTAATGTTGCTGACATTTATTATTACGTGAACCGAAAACCAGACAGATATTTGGATACCATTCTTGGGAAGATAAAGTTTGTAATTTCTTTCCCTGGGATCTTTAGCCCCTTAAGCCCCGGCCTGAAAAATAGTTAATGACCAGAACATTTTTTGCCTTCTTGCATTTCAACAGTTTTTAACTTTTTTATTTTTTCAATGACGCAGTTGGATGAGGCCTCGTTTTATTTGGGACTTTATGGGGGAATAGTTTAAGTTCACTGAGAAATTATTGCAGAATTTTTTTTTGTTTTTTTACATTTTTTTTTTTTACACCATTCACATTCCACACTTAATAACTTGTTAGATTAATTCTACAGGTTATTACGGTCATGTGGATACCTAATATGTGCAGTTTTTTTTTTGTGTGTAATGTATTCACAATTATTTTTCTTAAATATTTATTTTTATTTTATGATTTATTTTTTATTCATTTTTTTACACTTTTTATACTTTTAACTTTTTTTTTTAATCCCATGAAGGGAGATCTGTTTTACTTTTCTTTATTTTACACTTAGTAATGTATTAGCATATTCCTATATGCTAATACATTCTAATCTGTGTCACTTTGACACAGGCAGTGATCTGGAAAGCACACAGTGTGTCCTGGTCACTAGCTTCATACACAGAAAGCTCTAGGGCCAATCTAGGTCCCCAGGGCTGACTATGCAGCCATTCCCCGGGCTCTGTCGGATGACCGGGTGTTCTGATCACCCGACAGAGCAGGGGTACTCTTTGATTGTGCTGTGGTAACGCACCGCCGCAATCAAAGGGTTAAAGCACCGGGTTGCAGAGGTTTCCTCCGCTCCCCGATGCTCGCAGGAGATGCTCTGGGATCAGGGCTGTGTAGTTCACTTCAGTGTGCAGAAGGTTATTAAGCATTGCCTAAGATACACCCTTGCCAGAAAGCTTTGCCTGATTCATTGCAAGCTATAAATTCTCCTGATCTGGATGTAGACAGACATAGATTAGAAGATCTTTTCATATGAGCAGTTTATAGAATATTTTCTGCAATAACAATGACTTGAGAGGACACTAGTCTCTTTTTAGTCAAAATTGGAATGACTACCCTGGCCCTGAGTTTATTTTTATATACTCCTGAGATTTTAAGAAATGGAGGGACCAGACATAAGACCCGTGATTGTAACCTCTTCCAGCTAATGAAGAGACTATCCATAACAAAGACTGATCTTATCTTGCCAGGGACCAAACTTCAATACTCCAGCATAATCTCTAGAGGTCTAGAGAGATGATGCTAGAAGACTAGGTCAACACCCTAAACTGACTTCAAACTAAAGAGGACTCCTTGATTAAGACTACATTCCGTCAGATTCAGGAAATTTTACCAGCACAAGAAGACCCTTATTTTCTAGTTGAGCTTTCTAAAAACTGTACCTCTACTTCCTAACCTTGTAGCAGCCTTTCACCATAAGCTGAGGTCTCGTACCCTTCTGTTCAAGTTAAATAAGGTGGCCCGATGGTCTATTGAAAAACAATAACCCAATAGTTTGTAACAAAAATGTGAAATAAGAACTAAGCAAACAGCTTGTTGACCATTGAGGAGAGGGATGAGACTTAGGAGGAGACCACCTTATCTAAATTCAATGTGGAGTTAACAAGGGTTTCTCAATCTTGACAGGACAAATCTGTGGATGGAGCAAGTTGTTTAAACATTGGAGAGATCTCAATTCAGGTGGCTTCCATCTAAAACAGAATAACCTTGTTTAGTACCCTGAGAATGTCCTGCTGAATTGACCTGAGTAGAAAACTGGTTAGAGCCCCTACCCGAATGGAAGCAGAAAGCCCCAAGACACTATGGTTACAATAGAAGATTATACCTAGAACTCAACCATTTTTTTTTCTTTCCCCTTCTTCCTTTGCTCTTGACATTTAGCAAAACCTCTGTGGAAAGGGATGGATTTGAAAATCTGTGTTGCTGAGAAGTGCTTGATGTGATGACACAGCTTTCAAATAAGGAAATTGTCTCCAATCTGATTTCCGCTAGAACCACAAAAATTATGGTGAAGTATAGTGAGGACAACCTAAGAGTAAGGAAAGTCATTTAGAATGGCGGAAATATTTGTTATTTCTATCTCCACTTGAGAACTTCTCTGAGAATTGGTGAACATATATTAGATATAGTGGCGAACCATACTTTTTGTACATGATGAATTATCTGATACTAACTTCCCTTCAACAGCAATTGAATACGTGAGGCTGAATCAGTCCTCAAGAGACACCTGGTTGGATGTCTGTATTGCTAAGATATTAATTGACCATCCGAAATCCATATTGACAGTATCTCTTTAAGAATATTAGATGGTAATAGCTGGTCTTTAAGCTGTAAATTTCCTAACTCCTGGTAATGTTTAGTGAGAGTCCACATAACCCTGTACACATAGGTCTGTTATCAGTGTTTTTCAAATGACTTTGTTGTGAGAATGCTGTACCAAGTAACCACATAGCTCTGTGTTGGTGTGCATGTTTATAATACTACCCAGCAATGTTTAGGGAGAAAAGATGGGAATGCAGGTGTTCATAGTTTATTACCAGGGTGTTCAACATCAGGTGATGGATTTTTCCAGTGCCAGGTTAACCTCTGAAGAACTGGCCATTCGGAGGAGCGGGGGCCTTATTCTGGAAAAATACTGATCTGTTAGCTTGTGTAACACTTGGTTACACAAGCATTTGTTTTAAATGAGATATAAGGTGAGAGAGTTTGCTGAGAAGGCAGAAGTATCTGGACTAGAGATGGGCGAATATCCCGAAATTTGGTTCGTTCACTTAGCCGGATTTCTCGGTAAAAAATAACTTCGTTCCGAATTACTTCGGGACGAATCACGTTAAAAAACAGCTATTTCCAGGCTGCACAGAGCATGCAGGGTGCTGTAGAACGGTGTGCCATGCTTAAATATGCAGAGGGAGCTTGGTTTGGTCTTCATACAATGTTGGGTTTTAGTATGACACGCACAGGACTGCTGCCGCTCTTAGAATCGCTTCACGATAAAATTCCCTGGGCACTTAAGAGGGCAAAACTGACCAAAAAACTGAAGCGGGAATGTTGCCTGATAAAGTCATGCCAGAGAAAGCTGGAAAAAAACAAGCTGAGAGCTCAGGTGGCAACATTAGTGACAGAGTGTGGAGGTGACAGCGGCAGCCACAGCAGCATGAGGTCAGACAGTGACACAATGACATTCTGGAGGTGGCAAAAACAGAAATAGGCCACAGAGTGGCACAATGACACAGTGTGGAGGTCACGGCAGCAGCAGCATGAGGTCAGACAGTGGCACAATGACAGAGTGTGTAGGTCACAGCATCAGCCGCAGCATGAGGTCAGACAGTGGCACAATGACACAGTGTGTAGGTCACGGCAGCAGCAGCAGCATGAGGTCAGACAGTGGCACAATCACTTTCGGGGTGGCAAAAAAGAGTAGGCCACAGAGTGGGCCCAAAGGACAATGTGGAGGTCCGGCAGCAGCCACAGCAGAGCATGAGGTCAGACAGTGGCACAATCACATGTGTAGGTCACGGACACCCACGCAGCATGGGGGCAGACAGTGGCACAAGACATTCTGGAGGTGGCAAAAACGGGGGTAGGCCAAGAGGGGGGAAATGACCAGTGTGGGGTCACGGCAGCACCCAAGAGCACAGAGGTCAGGCGGGCCTTTCCTTCGGGAGGGGGCAAAAACAGGGTAGGCCAAGAGTGGGACAATGACACGTGGGGAGTCACCGCACCACAGCAGCAGTGAGGTAGGCAGTGGCCAATCACTTCGGGAGGGGGCAAAAAAAGGAACCCAAAAGAGTGGGACTGACAAGTGTGTATCATGGCAGCAGCCACAGCACAGCAAGGTCAGACGTGGCACAATAAAGGTGTGTAGGCCCCCGGCAGCACCACAGCAGGCACATGGGTCAACAGTGGCACAATGACAGAGTGTTAGGTCACGGCAGCGCCACAGCAGCAGCATGAATCAGACATTTCACAATGCCACAGTTGGGGTAAGCCCGGCAGCGCCCAGCGCAGCATAGGTAGAGGGGGACAATCACATTCTGGGGGGGCAAAAACGGGAGTGGGGGCACAGAGTGGGAAATGACACAGTGGGGAGGTCACGGAGAAGCCACAGCACAGCATGGGGTCGACAGTGGCACAATACACAGTGTGGAGGTCAGGGCGCACCAAAGCAGCGCATGAGGTCAGGCAGGGCACAATCACATTCTGGAGGGGGAAAAAACGGAGTAGGCCAAGAGTGGGACCATGACCAGTGTGGAGGTTCAGGGCAGAAAAAAGCCCACAGAAAGCACATGGGGGCAACAGTGGCCAAGACACAGGGGTTAGGTCACGGCAGCAGCCACACAGCCATGTGGGGGGAGTGGCACAATAAATTCTTGAGGTGGCAAAAAAAATAGGCCACAGAGTGGGGAAAATGACCAGTGTGGAGCACGGCAGCAGCCACAGCAGCATAGGTCGGGCAGGGGCCCAAATAAATTTTCTGGGGTGGAAAAAAACGGGAGTAGGCCACAGAGGGGACAATGACACGTGTGGAGGTCCGGCAGCACCACACAGCAGAAAGGGTCAGACAGGGGGCACAATGCACAGTGTGGAGTCCGGGCAGCGCCACAGCACACATGAGGTCAGGCAGTGGCCACAATACTTCTGGAGTGGAAAAAAACAGGAGTAGGCCACAGAGTGGGACAAATGACAAAGTTTTGGAGGACACGGCAGAAGCCACAGCAGCGCATAGGTCAACAGGGGCACAATGACCCAGTGGGAGGTCACGGCAGCAGCCACACAGAAGCATGAGGTAGGCAGTGGCAAAATCACTTTCGGGGGTGGAAAAACAGGAGTAGGCCACGAGTGGGAAAATGACACAGTGTGGGGTCACGGCAGCAGCAACAGCAAATGGGTCAGACAACGGCACAAAGACCGTTTGTATTCACCGCACCACAAAAGCATATGAGGTCAAGAGTGGGACAATGACACAGTGTGGAGGTCACGGCAGCAGCGCAGGGGGTCAGGCGTGCACAATCACTTTCTGGGGTGGCAAAACGGGGAGTGGGCCCAAAGGGAAGGGACAATGAACAGTGTGGAGGTCACGGCAGAAGCCACAGCGCGATAGGTAACAGGGCACAATGCACATTTTTGGGGGTCATGGCAGCAGCCACGCAGAGCATGAGGTCAGGCAGGGGCACAATGAATTCTGGAGGTGGCAAAAAACAGGAGTAGGCCAAGAGTGGGACATGACACGTGTGGAATCAGGGCAGAAAAGCACCTGGGCAGCAGAAAATAAAAAGGGGGTTTTCCAGCCCCCCCGGGGTGGGCCAAACAATGACACAGGGGGTGGTAGGGTCCACGGCAAAGGGGCAGCCAAACTGCATTTTCAGAAACCCCGGTGGGAGACAGTGGACAATGACCGTTGTGGTCACGGCAGCACCACAGCGCAGCAGAGGCAGGCATGGCACAATGACAGGTGTGGAGGTCCGGGCAGCACCACCACAGATGAGGTCGAATGGCACAATGACACGTGTGTGGTCACGACAACCCCAACAGCAGCTGAGGTCGGGGCATGGCACAATCCATTCTGGAGGGGGAAAAAAAACGGGAGTAGGCCACGAGTGGGAAAGACACAGTGGGGAGCCCCGACGACCCCGTAGCAGCTTGGGGGTCAGGCAGGGGCACAATCCATCTGGGGGTGGAAAAAAACAAGTGGGCCCACGAGGGGGAAACAATGACACAGTTGGAATCCGGCAGCACCCACACAGCACTGGGGTCAGCAGTGGCACAATGACACAGTTTAGTTCACGGCGCAGCCACAGCAGCAGCATGGGTCAACATTGGCACAATGACCTGGGTGGGTTTCACGGCAGCGCCCACAGCGCACTGGGGTCAGAAGTGGCACAATGACAGAGTGTGTAGGTCAGGGGAGCGGGACAGCAGCAGCATGAGGTCGACAGTGGCACTTTGACATCTGGAGGGGGCCCAAAAACAGGAGTAGGCCCAAGTGGCACAATGACAAGAGTGGAGTGGGGCCCAGGAGCAACGCAGAGGTAGAGAGGGGAAAATTGAAACTGTGGTGGTCATGGGCACCAGCAACGGGCAGCATGAGGTCAAAAAAGTGGCACAATGAAGAGGTGGAGGGGGGTGGCAAAACCAGCCCTGGTAAAGATTTTTTGGTCAGAGGAAAAACTGTCGCAGTGTGTGGATCTGGGGGTGGCGGGCATCAGAATAGTGGGAGGCAGGTAGTTTAAACCCCAACTCTTTTTCCAAACATTTGGTGAGGCACCAGGGTGATGTAGTCTGATGCCTAAGGATTGGTGGGGAAACCCTGGCCGTTTCCACCCTGATTCATCTTGACAAATGCCAGTCTTTTCCCACATTTCCCGGGAAAAGCGGTTCTCCTTGGGGTAACTAGGCCCCCGCGAACTGAACACCGCTCTGACCCCAAAATTAGGGCCCGGGCAGGACAGCTTCTCCATTGAAAAACTCGGAAGTTGCGGGCCACACACCCAGTTTTGGCTGCCCAGTATCCAGGGGGATCTTCTAACGGGTTTGGCAGGTGTTTCAATAGGCCACCACCTTTTGGTTGGGGGTTCTGCCCGGGGCCCCTGCTGCTGCGTGGCGCTGCCCCCCTCACTAGGGGGGAAGGAAGCTGCTCTCAGTGACTCCAAATTAGGTTGCTGCTGATGGAGCTGGTACGCTCCACCCCCCCCCCTTTCCCCCCGGACCGCGGCAGTAGTACGTGAGCTCTAAAGAACCCCCCCGGGTCAGACCTGTCAGAGGAGGGACGATGCCGCACATAGGCAGGGGCCAATGATTCGGAGGATTTCCCTATAGTATTTGAGTTTGTCCCCCCCCTCAATAGCTGGGAAAAAGGGCTCCCATTTTGGACCGGTAGCGAGGGTCCAATGGGGTGGAGACCAAAAGTCATCCCTCTCCCCGGATG
>JAODAL010013795.1:0-89856 GCA_025379985.1 Phyllomedusa bahiana | reverse complement strand
GTGGTTTCTGCTTCTCAGCGCCCTCCCCTATTTGTTACTGAACCCCTTATATCACTACCTTCGATACTCAGGCCCTGCAAATTTGGGCTCCTTCAATCATAAAGTCAACATTCCAAAACGTAGTTTAAACCTAACTTTGCCCCCCAAGTATTGCACACTTAAAGAAAAATACCTTTTTCCGGGGCCAAACCAATTCTATTAAACTTGGGGTGTCCATTCCCCCGAATTCAAAATTTTTATGATTTTAAATTTTGGGCCCACATTTCACTTTATTTCGGGTAGATCCTTTCTAGGTGGGACAAAAAAGATTTTTGGCTACCCGATTAATATCTTAAAGTGAATTCCTACCTGCCTGCTTACTTATTTCAAACAATCCCGACGTTCTTCCTAAATTTTTTTTCCGCCCCTACACCAACACTGACCATTTGTCTGGGCTCAAAAACACCCCAGACTTTTAAGCCACCTATTGAAAACCCAAGTCTGGGGGGGTCGTCATTACCCAAATGTACTATCCCATTATTTGGCGGCAATGGGAGTGGGGGGCTGGTGCTTTCATAACGGACCCAAGTCTGGGGCCCCAAATTGAATCAGCTATGTTTTTGGCTCCCCCACGCACCCCACCCTGGGGACCCGGCAGCGTTTGCCTCCAAAACTCTCAGCACTCCCCCGATCGCTCGTACTGTAGTTTTTTTATCGCGATCTACCCCTCCCCACACTCCTCAAAACCCGGTGGGCCACTTACTCCCATTTGGGCAACCCGGACTTCCGGACACGCTAAAATCACAGGGCTTGGTGGGTAGAGAAGGGGGTTTGCGATTATGAAAGATGTTACTAAAATGCCATCAAAATCCATCATTTGGTTGAGGCCCTGGGGGAAGGGAAGCCCCCAACTCATTACATCACTACCAAGCATTTCTCTGCCCATGGGACCCCTCTCTCTATATTTGAGGGGGGGTGTTTGCAAAAAATCACAATAACATCTCTTCAAAAGATTTACCCTCCTGACAATCGGAACCCCCAAATTCGCATTCCAACGGCGTGGGAGAGAGAGTTTTGCCATTAAAACTCTCCAGCGATGATTGGGGGCAGGATTTTCTCCCTGATCAAAAAACTTCTGGGGTCAGTGAAGTGCAAAGTTTTGAACAACAAAATATTTTACTGGGGTGGTACGGGGTTCCTTCACCCCTTTTCAAAAAGGCTCCCATTAGGGCAGTAACAGTCATATTTGCTAGGGGGGCCCTAAACTGAAATTGAAGCAAGGAGGGGCCCCCTGATGCCAGAAAGCACTGCCACCCTCGTTTCACTAGTTCAAAAAAAAAGAACAAAAGGTTTTGGCCCTTTTCTTTTACAAAAACGGGACCCGGGCCCCGGGGCACTGTGGGGGGCCCGGGGGGCCCAGCTCATTTCGCGTGTGGGGCCCCGGGCCCCCCGGGGTTTCCCTGCCTGTTTTCGGGGCCGGCCCCGGTTCATTTTGCTATTTCGGGCCCGGGGCCACCGGGCCCCTGGGCCTTTGGGGAGAGGGGCTCCGCCCCCTTGTACTGACAGTCCCCCCCAGTCAACTTTCAGGGACACAGCAGTTTGGAGGCTTGGCGGGCCCTAAAAAGGATAGACAGCCTTCTAGGAGCCGGGTTTCCCCAAAAAGGCTACCCGGGTTTCCAAAGGGCGGGTACCAACATCTAACCCCACATAAATGGTGTTTTAAAAAATGTTCTTTTCCCTTTAAATTTTTTTGGCTGAAAAAAGTGGCTTTTTGGGCGCAAAATCTTAAAAAAAAGTGCCCCTTTTGGGCTACATTTTTTGGGGAAATGATGGCAAAATTAAAAATTTTTTTTGGGGCCCCTTTTAAAAAAAACTCATAAAACTAATAATGCCATCTTGTTTAAGAAACGTAATACTCGGGACTGTCTCCATAAATGTTGGCATTTTTCCACTGTTTTGCTGTATTCATTTTAAATGGCGCCATTTTGAAATTTCTTTTCCCAAAACCTATACTTAGGTGAATGCATGTTTACTTTTTACATTTTGTATGTAAATTTTTTTTGGTAAATATGGGTTTTTGTGGTTTTGGGAGTTCTATTTTGGGTTTTTAAGAAAGTTGTTTTCTTTTTCTGGGGTGTGTAATTTTTGGGTTTTGTACTTTGGTGTTTTTAAATTTTTAACCAAGGGTAGGGGTATGTTTTGTTAACAGTAAGTGTTTTTAAAATGGTTTTTTGTAATTCTTAGGTGTATTTAAAATATGCTTATGTATATATGCAAAACAAATTTTGCCGACTATATCTGTTTCCGGAAACCTGGCTGTGCTCTGCAAATGGCCGGGAATTGGGGGTTTAGCTAAAAGCTTAGCATATTTTTACTATAATTATGTTTCAAGTACCCAAAAAAAAATTTAAAAAAAATTTTTTAAAAAAGATTATAAAAACAAAAAAACCCCCCTTTTAATTTAACATGAAAAGAAAAAAAAAAAAGACATTGGAAATTTCTATATTTTGTAAAAGTCCTATATCTTTAAAAATTGAAAAGTTATTTATTAAACCCCCTTAACAACCTTAAAAGGATCCATACGCCCAAGGGCGTTTGGGGGGTTCAGGGCACCTGGACGTAGGGATCTTTTTTAAAGGTGGGGCCATTGCTTTCTCAAAAAGCAGAGTTCCCCCGGGATCGGGCGGGGTGTCGCTGTTTATTACAGCTGACATCCCGCCCACCATTGGGCCCCCCGGACCCCCGGGATGGAATTTTTTATGCGTTATTGATTATTTTTTCCTATACGCATCTTCAATTAAAATTAAAAATTTTTTTTGGGGAAATTTTTAAAAAAACGAAATTTTGGTCTGTTGAAATTGTTTTTTTAAAACAGCACTTTTTTTGTTTTTTGCACCCAATTTTTAGTATTTTGGTTTTTTTTTTTCTCTTTTTTTTTTCATTTAGATTACTAGGGCCCAGGGTTATTTTTGGTTCCAGTGTGGGGGCCCCCCAATTTTTGGGGGCGATTTCCCCTTTTTGGGGTAACAGGGCCCTTTGATTGGGTATTTTTGAGGGTGTTTTTTTTTTTTTCCCTTTCCCAAACTTTTTTTCATTCTGAAAAAAAGTTTGTTTTATGTATCTTTTTTCTGGGTTTTGTTATACCTGTAGTTGTTTTGGGTTTAAATTGTATTTTTAAAAACCCAAACTTAAAATTTCATTATAAAAAGGGGTTTTCCTCACACCTATACATTGTTTTAAGTAGAGAACATGGTAGTGTTTTTAAAGAAAAAGGACGACTTTAAAAAAACCCCAATTTTTTTTAAAGACGAAATTTTATTTGTGAAAAAAGTAATAAAACAAAAAAAAAAACTATATAAAATCTATATCATTGAAATTTTGGGGTACCGGCCCCCCATAGAAAAGTTATAAAACATCATTTACACGCCCCGGGCGAATGCTGAAAAATTGAAACTCAAAAAAAATTGACCGAACTGCTTTTTTTTCCCCCATTTTCATTGCCCAATGCTAAAAAAAACTATGGAAACACCTGTGAAATCCAAAATGCACAGAAAACCCCCAAAGGAGGGAGACCCTGATGGGTTTGAATCCAAAAATGGGCGATTTTCGGGGAAGGTTTGGGTTTGTTCTCCTTTGGGGGCTTTTGGCAAATGCCAAAAGGGCCCCCCCAAAATCTGCTTTCCCCAAAAACCCGAATAGGGGCTCCCGTCCCTTTTACGCCCTGCCATGCGCCCAAACAGCATTTAAACCCCCAATGTAGGGGTATTCCCAAACTTGGGAAAAAATTGCTTAACAAAGTTTTGGGGTTCTTTTTTCCGGGGAATTCCTTGTATATATGAAATTTTTAAAGGGCTAAAATTCCCAATTATTGAAAAAAAAAAAATTTTTTTTAAAATTTTCACAGCCAAATTTTAAAAAAAATTTGAATTCCCCTGGTGGGGTCTATATACTAAATGAAACCCCTTTGGTTTTAAAATTAAATTAAGGGGGGGGTTTAGTTTCCCAAAAAAGCAGAAAAATTTAGGGGTGTTTTTTTAAGTTTTAGCCCCTTAGGGTGCCCCCAAAACTGAAAGGGGCCTAAATAAAATGGGGTTTTGAAAATGAGCCCCCAGAGTAAAATTTTTAGGTGCTCCCCTATTCTGGGGGCTTTTTGGGTTTTACCAAAATAATGAAACTAGGGCCCCCATATGGATATCTCAAAAAAAGGGCAGACCCGGGGAATTGATTTTTAAATTTGGGCATTTCTAGTCACATTTTCCGGGTTTTCCCAGTGAAAAATTGGATAAATAAAAAAATCGAAAAAAAGGGGGGAAATTTTTTGAAAATTCACCTCCACTTTGCTTTAAAATTTCTTTGAAAGATCTGAAGGGTTATGAAACTTTCCAAAATAGTTTTGGGAAAAAAATACTTTAAAAAAGGGGTCTATTTTTCCAAATGGCGTCACTTAGGGGGGAAATCTAAAAAGCAGGCCCCTCAAACCAGGGCAAAAACTGGAGGGGGCCCCCTTAAAAAATGTTATTTTGGGCAAATTTTCTTGAAAAATGTAAAAAAAAATTATTTACAAAATTTTTCTAACCCTCAAAAATTGGTCGTAAAAAAAAAAAGGACATTTAAAAAATGATCCCCAACCTATATTTTGGACAAATGGAAGAGGGTTTAGTTTATAAACTTTTTTTGGTGGGGAAAATAAATATTTTGCCCTTGCACGCAGAAATTTTGCAACTTTCAAATGGGAAAAATTTTTTCCCCAAAATTTTCATAAATTTTTTTTTTTTAATTTTTTCCCACAAAAAAACAAGGATTGTAGGGAAAAAAATTTCTTACTAATTTAAAAAGCAAAATTTGGTCAGGGAAAAAACAATCTTGAACCCTTTAAAAAGGGAAAAAGGGTTAAAAAAGTTTTTTCCTCACAAAAATTTGACACATGCCCAGATTTTCAAAAAATAGGGCTTTTGTCAGGAAGGGTTCAAAAAAAAGGCGGGGGGCCCTTTAAAGGGGGTTTAAAATCACTACAATAGGGGGAAAGAAAAAAAAAGGAAAGAGTTTTTTGTTTTTTGTTCCCCTTACTTTGTTAAAAAATTTGGGTAAAAAAGGGGGTTAAAAATTGTATGTCCCCCAAAATTTTTTGCCAGAAAAAACTAGGGGTTTACCCCAAAAATTTACCCCTTTAAAAAAGGTGTTTGGGGTATAAAAAATGGCCTTTGCTAAAGAAACTAAAAATTTAAAAAAAAAAAAGTAGTAAAAACATAAAAAAAAACTATTTTTGGGTTTGGGGTATCGGCAAAAATTGTATCGACTGCACAAAAAAAATAACGGGATCGTTTATCCTTTAGTAAAGGGGCCCCAAAAATAAATTTAAAAAAAAAGACTTTGCGGGAAATTTTGTGGGGGAGTTTTTTTTTATATTCACTTAATACCTTTTTGGGTTTCTGTTCGGGGGAGGGGCCCCCGATTTTTTTTGGTTTGGTACGGGGCACGGGAAAAACTGATGGGGCCCGGGTTTCCCTTGCTTTACCCTTTTCCCCCCGCGGGTACTTGGTCAATGCTGGGATGTCACTTGGAGGAGGGGACGATCTCCCAAAACTGGGGGCAGTGCTCAGCCCTGAAACCCCTTCGGGGCTCAAGGGTATTGAAGTCTTTAAGCTTTGTTAAATGGGGTAAATTTTGGACAATGACCCACCCGGTTCTGCCCCTGTTTGTCCTTTTCCGGGATCCATCCTTTTCTGCAGGAAGCGACTAGTACAGCTCTTTTAAAATGTTTGCCGAAAGGGGTTTGTTTCCCGGGACTTTGGGTGCCCCCTTTTTACCCCCTCTTTTTACGGGATTGGGTTTTAAAAGGAAATTTTCCAAAGGGTTTGGGGTGGGAGGAAATACGGAGCGATTCAAATTGGGGACACAGAGGGGCTTCAACAGGACAGGGGGAAAATGGGCTTGCTTTCTTTTAAGTCTGTCTCTCTATGCAATTAAAAATGTGGATCTGTGACTGCCCTGTTTGACCCCCGGTTCCGGTTTTCAAATTTTGGCAAAACCCCGGGGATGGCACTCTTTTCCCCTGGTTTTTTTACGTTTTTTTTTTTTTAAAGGGTTAAACCCCTTTGTGATTAGATTTTTTTGGAACAAACCTTATCCCAAAGAATAACTTCCCTGGGGTTAAACCCAAATTTCCCGAGATTCTCTCTTTAAGGGGGCAAAATTTATGTTTCCCCCCTCTCATTTCCCCACTCCCCCCCCACCCCACCCCTCCTTTTTTTTTTCTCTTCCTTTTTTTTTTCCTTTTTCTTTCCCCTTTTTTCCTTTGCCCTTTCCCTTTAAAATGATGGCCCCCAAAAGGGGGTTTGTTTGAAAGGGATCGCCCTTTTTTTCCCAGTCACTCTTTTAAATTTTTACAGTATGACTTTTAAACAAGTAATGTTTTCTTTCCTTATCATTGCATGTTAAAATTGTACTTAAGGTCCTGTGATGATCGGATTGCCCTCCAGTTTGTGCACCGGTTTTTGCTTTTATTGTTACAATTTGCATTTTTCGCGGTGTTTTTTAAATGTTTTTTTGGTTTTTATTATCTTCCTTTTAAAAATAAAGCCCTTTTTTGGAATTGAAAAACTCACCCGGGGAAATTAAAGCCCCACCTATAGTGGGTGTTACAAACAGGTTTAATCCCAAACCCAAAACTGCATACAAGTGTCCGATGTGTCCTCGTTGAAACCTTTTCTAATAAAGTAAATAAATGCTTTTTTTTGCTAAAAATTTTTTTTTGGGAAAATTTCAAGATTTTTTGTTTAAAAAAAAAAAATTTTTTTTTTATGGTTTTTCCCGCAAAAATCCCTTTCTTAAAAAAATTTTTTTAACGTTAATAAAAGTTACCCTCTTTTTTTGGATGCTAAAAAAAATTTTTTACAAAATTTTGATGCTAAAAAAAAGGGGGTTTTTTAACAGTTTTTGGGGGGCTAAAAAGTTCCCCCACTTTTGGGCGTTAAAAATAATTTTTTTTTACAGTTTTTTGGCCCTAAAATTTTGGGTTTGGGTTTTTTTTTTATGGATTTTTGAGGGCCAAAAAATACATTTTTTTTAACAAAATTTTGGGTGCTTTTAAATTTAAATCGCCTTTTTGTTCGCTAAAAAAAATTTTTTTTGGATTTGGGAAGAAAAATTTTTTTTTTTACAGATTTGGGCATATTAAAGTTATCCCCGGGGCTTTTGCCCGCAAAGAAAAAAGGGTTTTTTTTGGGGGTTTTATTTGCAAAAAAAATAGTTATTTTGCTTTTGGCTCTAAAAAATTTGTTTTTTTAGGGGCTTTTGTCGCAAAAAATTAAATTTTTAGGGGTTTTTGGCCACTAAAAACTTTTTTTACGGATCCTGGGGGCACTATTTTTTCGCTTTTCTAAAAACGCTAAAAAAAAACAACTGAAACAGCTCCCATAGACTTCAAAATTGAAAAAAGTCATTGCTGTCCCCTGAGCTTTTTTTTTTCGTTTGGGTTGTTTTACTGTGTCCCCTTTTGCACAGTAAAAAAGCCAGACCCCGGGCAAAAATTTTACATTGGGGGTCTATTTTTAAAGGGGGCGGACTTTTCCCTGGGTGCGTTTTCCACAGCGTTTTTTTTAAAGCTTCTTTTTTAAAAACCCCCCAGGGATTAAAATCCCCCCTTAGTGGGTTTTACCACAGGTTATACCTTTTTAAAACGGAATACAAGTGTCCGTTTGTGTCCTCATTTGTACCTTTTTAAAAATAAAAGTGATCTTTGCTTTGGGTTGCTAAAAAATTTTTTGCCCCCAAATCAAGATTTTTTTGGGGCCCCACATTTTTTTTTTTTAGGGAAATTTTGGGGGCAAAAATACCTTTCTTAACAGTTTTTGACCCTAATATTTAAAATTTTTTACCCTGGGTTTTGGCCCGCTAAAAATAATTTTTTTTTTAGGATTTTGGTGACAAAAAAAAAAGGTTTTTTTTTTTTACAGATTTTGGGCGAAAAAAATTCCTTTTTTTTTTAACAGTTTTTTGGTGCTTTTTTAAAGTTATCTTCTGCTTTTTTTCGCGAAAAAAAAACATTTTTTTTTTTTTTATGGCTTTTTTTTTGCTAAAAAGAAGGTTTTTTGCCGCAAAAAATTTTTGGGGGTTTTTTTTTTTTATCGGTTTTTGCACTAAAAAAAATTTTTTTAAAACTTGTTTTCCCCTTTGTTTCGTGAAAAAAATTTGTTTTTTTAATTGAAAAATTTGGTTTTTTATTTTTTTAAATTTTTCAAACCACACCCCCCAAAACACCTAGCCGGCCGCCCCACCTGAAAAAAAACTCTCGCATCCGCTCTTTTCCCTCAACAATGACCTACAAAGATGCTGGTCCAAAACTTCCGGGGGCCAAAAGCAAAGAAACGGGGCCCGCATTTTTAACATGGCCCCGGGCCCCTTCAGCTAAAAAATAGCTTAAAAAGAAAGCTGAAAGGGAAAACTTACCAACCCTCCTTTGCATAGACGGGGAATGGGGGGTTTGGTACACGGAGAGGTGGAGGACGCCCCACCCCTTTTAAACCCAAAATTTCAAGGAGCCCCCTTTACTTTTGGCCTTGGGGTCTAGGCTGCAGAACGCGGGTTTTGGACACATTTTCCAAAAGTACACAGTTTAGGGTGCTGAGCGACGCGGCAGCGCGGAGGTGAAGAGGGGGTTTTGCGGGTTGGAGCGTTTGGATCTGGGGGCGGGCCGGTTTTACTCGGGGGCCCTGTGTTTAAAGGGAAAGGGGGGACGGGACGGTGTTTCCCCGGGAATTTGGCGGGCGGGAACAAAAGACGCCGCGGAAAACCGCACACCGTCCTGGGGGGGGAGAAGAGCCTTCGGGGAACCTTGGCGGGTTGCCTGTAAATAAGGGGGGAAAGAGCGGGGCTGCAGGCCTTTTTGGGAATCCAGAAGGTTTTCCGGGGGGGCAACTTTTCCCTTTTTTATTTTTTTTTTTTTCCCCCCCCCCTTAAAAAATTACCCAGAAGGCGGGGACGGGGCGTTTAAATTAAACCCCCCTTTCTTTATAGTCCTCCTTTTCCTTTTGGAAAACCCCGATTCTTTTGTTCCCAAACTGGGGGGGCCCCGGGCTAGGTGGCCACATAAGCAGACTGCTTTTGAACAAATCGGGGAAGGGAAGGGGAGGGAAAGGAAATCCCCCCAAAAATTCCCTTTGCTGTCCTTTTAAAAGGGGCACCCGGGGCGGGAAAATCGCCATTTTTGGGAAAAAATAGTGCTAAGCCCCCAAGTGTAAAATTGGTTTAGGGGTGGAAAAAATTGATAAAACCAAGCGCCCAGAGGCTTGGACGCATAATCAGGAGTGAAACGCTTCTGCT
Source organism: Phyllomedusa bahiana (assembly GCA_025379985.1). Classification (NCBI taxonomy): domain Eukaryota; kingdom Metazoa; phylum Chordata; class Amphibia; order Anura; family Hylidae; genus Phyllomedusa; species Phyllomedusa bahiana. The sequence goes on along the minus strand of JAODAL010013795.1, from coordinate 80,556 downwards.
ATTTTAAAAAAGGGCCTTTTTTGGTACAGAACTGGTTAAAAAACCCACCCCCTTTCTCATAGTGTGCATCACTTTTTTTAAAAAAAAAGCCCGCCTAAATTTTGCCCCCCCTCTTTCTTTTTCCCCCCCCTTTGGGTTTGGGCGGGAAGATTTTTTGGGGGGCTCAGAAAACCTTCTCAAGAGGGGGGGGGCTTTTTCTGAAACCATTGGAAAGGGGAAAGGGTGGGGGTACAGAAGCAAAGTGAAAACAGCAACAAAAGCAAGAACGCGGGGGGACATTAGCTAACAATATTAACCCTTACTCGGGAAAATTCCGGAACAGGGTTGGACGGGTTTTAAATTTTGGGGAAAACAATTTCATTGAGGGGAATCCATTTTGTACAGGACTAGTGACACATAAATCTTAAAAAAAAAAGGGTCCCCCGGCACAAAAGGGGAAGGGGGGAAAAAAGGGATGTTTTGTGGGGAAAAGTTTATGCCGATTTTTTTAAAAAATTGTTAAATAAATGCACCCTTTTTGGGAAAACCATGAAATAAAAAAAAAAATGTTTTTTTAAAAGAGGTGCAAAACATGCCCCCCCCCCAATTTTAAAAAACCAAAAAGGAGGGAAAAATTTAAGGAACTACTCAACATAGGCCTTTAAAATTAAAATTTGATTATACAGGGGGAAAATTTTAAAATGTCAGTAAAGTCGGCGTTTGGGCATGGACGCCTTTATCAAGAGAAAACAAAGAGATATATATGAACGGGTTTAGGGGAATTGCTTATCAGAGCAAAAGGGATCTATAGTGAAATCCCAAAATGAAAAATTTAAGGATGCCCGGGCCCACAAAAAAGGGGTTTTAATTTGGGGGGACATCCGGGGTTTTTTAAGTTTTGGAGATGCCCGGGCACTTGAAGATTTGGAAATGGGGAAAAAGGACAGTGAGGTGAGGTTTTTTGCTGGCGCCGGGGGATTTTTTGTCCGATTTCCCAATTTCAAGTGCCAGGGAACCATCCCACTATTTCCCCAGAGGTCCAAATTACCCTTTTTCTTGGGCGGGAAAACACCCTTTAATTATAAATTTTGCATATCACTTTATCGTTTGTCTCTTGAAAAGCATTCCCTTTCAACCCTTTTCAATAAAAAAACTCTTTATATTCTTGAAAAGGGGGCGTCTGCCGAAAGTCGATTTTACTAAAAAATCAAATTCCCCCAGGGAAAAAATAAATAAAATCTATTTTTAAAGCCACTTTTTTGGAATTATGTTCTTTATTTCCCATTCTGTAAATTGAGATGGCCCCGCCCCTTCTTTGGTTAAAAATAAACATTATTTTTTTAAATACCCCCTATTCCCAAATTGGTGTCCCAATTTAAAGTTTAAAATATTTTACAGTACACATTAGGGCCACAGGGTAGGGGGAAAATAGGTTTTGGAAATTAAAAACCACTTTTTTTCCCTTTGGGGAAAAAAGTGAATTTTTAGCCCCAAAAATGGGGTTTCATACATGTGGCCCTAAGGTGAAAAATCCCATTTTGCGGGAAAAAAAGAGGTTTTTTTTCCCAAATTTAAACTTTCACGGGTTTGGTTCAATGACATATGTGCTGTTATAACATAAAATTGATCGTGTGCTCCCTTTGGGCAACTTCGGGATCAAAAGCCCTTTTTTAAATTCACCTTCCTCGTTTTTTGGGGGCAACTTTTAAAATATAGAAAGTTTTTCCCAATTTTTTGGTTGAAAAGGATTTTAATCCTAAATTTTTTCAAAAACCCGGGTTTTTGCTTTACACATTGCGTCTAGGGGTTATTTGTTTTAAAAAGGGTTTTTTTGAATTTTAAAAGCATAACTAAAATTTTTAAAACGAAACTTAAAATAAAGAAATATTTCATTGATTGTTTATGGGAATTTTTAACCTTTTTTTTCGTTAAAAATTTAGGGTGGTGTTTGGGGGCACTTTGGGTCAAAAGAGGCATTTATTTCATAAGGGACACTGAATATTACGTACCGTTCATAAATAACAAAAAAAATGTAAACCTAGGATTTTATATAGCGGTTCAACAAAAAAAAAAAACAACAACTAATCATTGGCCTCAGGAATACACTTTGTAATTCCCAGTAGGGGGCGCTAAGATCTTATCTATCGCGCATTACTCAGGCTTTGGGTTTATTTTTAAAAAACACCCCGAAGCACGGGAAAATTTTAAAACTTAAGTTTGGTGAAAGTAAGCAAGAAAAAAAGAAAAGACATCATTAACACACCTCCTGAGGACCTTACAAACATCCCTTCCTACATCAAGGCCCTCTACTGAGGGCTATGGACAAATATTTCACCAAACACCAGGTTAAGAGACAAACCTGTCTATCGACATCTGACTCAGCTAGATCTAAACAAATCCTTGATACTAGAACCCCTGATCTGATGGCGAATAAAGGGGTGACAAAAACTTCCAAGGGGGATAAAGCAAACAAGTCACAACATAATCCATCGCAAAAGGGGCTTGAAATGACTCCCCCGTCACCGGAACTTCTTTCTAGAGGGGATATTACGCCCCAAATTTGTCTCCAGAGGCTTCTAGGGATTCAACAACTGGGCACACAGCATTAAATGCAGCAACGGTAGCCCAAGAGGTAACACGTTGCATTATGCCGATTTTTGATAAGAGGCTAGAGGTGCTACATACCTCCATTAACTCTGCTCTTGCTTTAATCAACACCAATACGCAGAAGCTAGTAGAATTGGAGAATCGTGTAGTCTCATGCGAGTGTGATTTTAGCGTCCTGATCTAGGGGCCTTTTAAAAAAATAGGAACTTTTACCCCAGAAACGGTGACGGGGGGAGTTGCTCTCGTACCTAACGACTGATTTGCCAAGGGCTCTAGGCCTAGAAGGACCACCGGATCTTAGTTCCATAGAAAGAGCACATAGAATAGGACCCCAGAGATCAGGGGGAGACAGAAATACTAGGCCGAAGGCAGTCATCGCTAAATATTTGAATTGGGCGGTGAAGGAGCGCATATTTAAAACGTACAGGAAAAAAAATGAGCTGCAAATTGATGGTAACAAAATCCTGCTATTCCAGGACTACTCTGCTAGTGTGACTCAGAAAAGAAAATTATTTACTCCCATATGCAAACATTTACATGACAGAGCCATTAGGTTACAGTTGGTACTCCCGGCGAAACTACGAGTTCAGATGGAGGGTAGGCAGTTAGTGTTTGGAATTGAAGACACTTTCAGATGGGTGATTGGGATCCAGCATGAGACATTATGGAGACAGGTATAGGTAACTAATAATAGCACTGTACTTTTCTCTTTCAATTAAGTGGTGATTATGCACTGTTTATATATTGCATGTTGAATTTTCGGTTTAATAGGCTTGAAAAAGCCTCAGTTGCTATGTTGTTTAAGTTTCTTTTTGTTCACATCTGAGCTCTGGGTTTCTCTTATAGGCGTTGGAGGAGTGGCGCGTGGCCCCCTGGGGGTTGCTCATCCCTTGATCTCTGGATGTCTCCCGCGGCTAGCTGGGACAGCGGGGCTCCAGGCTGTAGGAAAAACCTTGAGATTGCTGGATCAGGTACCGGTTGAGACATGACACACCACACTAATATCACTGATCCCACCTTCCGGAACAAACTCACAATAACGTGGAATGTCGCAGGCCTCAATATGCCAATAAAAAGAAAAAAGGTTCTTACTCATTTAAAAAGATTCAAACCTGATATTATTTCTTCAAGAAACGCATTGGAAAAAGGGTAAAGAGGGAAAGTTAATAGCACCTTGGTTGGATTCATGCTACTCGGCAGACTTTTCATCCAAGGCTAGGGGGTGGCCATTCTTTTCAGAAGAGGCCTAAGCTATGTGGTGGAGGAGGAGTTCAGAGATTAAAAAGGAAGGTTCCTCATTCTGAGAGTATCAATAGCAGGGATCTTATATACTTTGGTAAATATATATGCCCCTAACCAATCCAATACAACATACTTTGCTAACCTTAGTTCAATACTGGCACAAAGAGGGGACACTAATATTGTGATGGGAGGAGATTTTAATACCACCCTTAGCCCTGAATTGGACAGATCCTCGGGAAGTTCTTTCATAGGCCAAAACACAAGGGATGTGTTGAACCTGATAGAACTTAACTCCATGTGTGATCCCTGGAGAATGTTGAATGCAGATTCCAGGGAGTACACGTTTCATTCCCAGGTGCATGGATCTTTTTCCCGGATCGATTACTTTCTCACATCTATATCATTGTGGGAGAGGGTGCAGAACTCCTCTTTACACGCCATTACAATATCGGACCATTCCCCAGTCACACTTGAACTTACTCAGACCCCTGCCCAAATACCTCATAGACTCTGGCGCTTCCTGGGATATTTGTCCCGATCGGAAGATTTCTGATCTTTTTTGCAAATGAAATGGGGAGATTTTGTGGATGACAATTTGTCTCACATTGACGATGCCCCTTTGTTCTGGGCAACGGCAAAGGTGGTCATGCGGGGACATATTATTCAATACATAGCACAGAAGCGCAAAGAGGCGCACGCTAAATTTAAAAAATTACATCAGACGCTGCTTGCTGCACAGTGCGAACTGGCATCCAACCCCTCGGCGGAAATAGAACGCACCTATAAAGAGGCAAAAGATACATTAGACTCTTTTATTCAGAGTCAGGCGTGTTGGCTAACTAAACTTACCCAAAACAAATATTACCGTAATGCAAACAAGTCTAGCCAACTCTTAGCCAGGCTCACAAAATCGCAAAAGTCATGCAAACCAATACTAGCTTTAAGAGATTCAGTAACAAATACTTTGTGCATCGACCCTCAGGAGGTAGAGAGAAGGTTTTGTGAATTCTTTGAAGATCTTTACAGAGCAGCTCCGTCAGACATGGAACGGATCGAATCATTTTTGACTTCAGTTTCCCTTCCGTGTCTGACAGAAAATCAACAGGCTATGTTGGAGGATCCTATTTCAGAGGAGGAGGTGAGGAGGGCTATTGCTTCCTCGCCCACGGGAAAAACACTAGGACCAGATGGGTTTGGAAACGAATTTTATAAATTACTTTCCCTAATGGTGACCCCTGTGTTAAATTCTATTTATAATCACATTTAACAGGAACAGGGCTCGATGGATCGACTCCTGGAATCCCGAACTATTTTATTACAAAAACCTAACAAAGATCCACAACTGATCCAAAACTATCGTCCCATAAGTCTGTTGAATTGTGATTATAAACTTCTCACGAAAATTATAGCAAACAGGATCCAGACCTTTTTACCCTCAATCATACACCCCTCTCAAAGAGGATTTATTCAGGGTCGACACTCCACACAAAATAAAAGAAAGGCGGTTGCAGCTACAGTGAAATCCCAAGACTCAGGGGCAGGCACGTCAATGCTCCTTAGTCTAGACGTAACCAAGGCTTTTGACACAGTATCATGGCCTTTCTTGTGGTCTATGCTATCGGGGCGAGGGTTTGGATCAAAGTTTTGCTACTTTGTGGGCTATATTCAGGAAAACACCTCCACCTCCTTGTTAATTAACGGGAAAATATCAGACCTGATTGACATCTTCAGAGGAACCCGACAGGGTTGCCCGTTATCTCCATTACTATACAACTTAGCGTTAGATCCGTTGCTGTATCACCTTCGTCCGGGGCACCTTCAGGAGGGAGCTTCTCAGGAGCAATGGCCAGTGGAGATCGCAGCTTTCGCGGATGATGTTCTCCTGGTCCTCCGTGCTCCGCGTGAGACGCTGCCGCGCATTATGCAAACCTTGCGGGAGGTGGGCGACCTGTCAGGCTACCATATCAATATAGAAAAAACATCTGCATTGTTGTTGAAGGGACCGTCGAAGCCTGCTTGGTCTTTGGCTTACCCTTTTCAATGGTGTAAGACAATGATACTGTACTTGGGAATTAATTTAACTAAATCTCCCTCGCTTTTATACAAACACAATATTACTCTTTGTATTAGTTCCTTGGAGAGAAGGATAGTGGCTTGGAGGAAATTGCCTTTATCATATATGGGCAGAGGGAATCTGCTGAAGGCGGTAGAATTCCCGAAGTTGTTATACATTATGCATTCACTACCTCTGTACTTGAGAAAGAAGGATGAGAGAGAAATACATGACCTTTATAGAAGATTTGTGTGGAGGGGAGGGAGATCCCGAATCCCATTGGTGATTTTGCAGCAACAGAAATTGAATGGAGGAATGGGGTTGCCTAATGTTGGGGCGTATGGGGCGGTGGCGCTCTTGCGGATTGCAGTGGACTGGATACTGGGTAGATCGGTGTTTGCGAACTCCTCCTCGGATCAGCTCTTCCTGGGAAACTTATCGCTTGTAAATTTTTTACATCGACCATATCACCTCATCCCGGACCTAATAAGGGCTAATCCCTTGCTGATTTCTACTTAAAAGGCGTGGCAATATTTGAGAGTTAAACTGGGACTGCACCCCCACATTTCCTTGTTATGTACCTTTTTAGCTAACCCTGATTTTCAGATGGGGCCTCCACATGGGGAATTTTATCGGTGGAGTAGGGGAGGAATAACCTCCGTACATCATATGATAAACATTGAAACAAAGAAGATTTTGTCTTTAGAGGATTTTCGAAATAAGTTCCCAAATGTGGGGATCTCTATTTTCCCGTATCTTTGCGCACATAGTTACGTCTCTAAAGTGATCTCTGGGGTCTCGTCTGAGGAATGGGATTCAGCTCTTTGGATGATATTGCGTCAGGCCACCTCCCCTAGAGGATTGACTTCCTATCCATATAAATTAACTCATATACCATTAAATTTCTCTAGGACCTCTATGGCAATCACGAAATGGGAGAGAGACGACCCTAGTTTGGATTTAGCAACGTTACAGGTGGCGTTCGGCAATAGTAGAAAGTTCTTACCCTCTAGCAGATACCAGGAGATGACTCTTCAAATATACCATAGGGCATACATGACTCAAATAAGGGGTCATAAAATGGGAATTTTCCCAGATAATCTGTGTTTCCGTTGCAAAGGTCAAAAAGGGGCCCGGACTTATTCTCTGTTTTTTTGGGGAGCGGGGCCCCAGTTTTAAAACTTTTTGGGGAAAGATTTAAAAACATTTCCCAACCCCCAAATTTCTTAAAAAATTTACTTCCTAAGCCCCCCACTAGGGAAAATTTTTTGGCCATAAAAACCGGAAATTCCTTTGCAAAAAAAAGGGGGAAAGGGGAAGCTTCCCAATTGTTACCCGGGCAGACTTTAAAAAAATTTTGCACACCCGGGGATCCATGAAACCCCCCCCGCCTTTTAAAAAATTTTTTCAAAAAACTTTCATACTAATAAAGAGGGAATTGGGGGGGAGGCAATTTTTTAAAAAAAGGGAAACCCCAAAGGGGAAACATTTTTTTTCCGATCGGGAAAGCTAATATTTTTGCTCCCAGAGCGTATTAAAAACAAAAAATAAGAAAATTGCTTCCCATTCACCTCCTGGAAATCAGCTTTTAATTTTTTGGAGGGGGACCCCCCGATATTTTCCCCAGGGGTCCCGCACCCCCCCCCGGGCCTGCGGGGGGATTTCGGGAGCCCGCCCTGGGGGGTTTTCCCGGCGGCAACTAAAGGGCCCCAGGGTTTCCGGTTTCCCGGGCTTCCCCCTTTCCTAAAATGCCTCCCGCGCCTCCCCCTCCTGGCCCCCCGGAATGCGGCTGGCCTTTAGCCCGCGCCGGGCCCCCGGGGGTTTTAAAAGGGGCCAGTACGCCTTTAAAGGGTTTAAAGGCGGCGGGTGACCCTAAAAAAAACCCCCTTTCCCCTTCCGGTCCCTTTTGCCGGATTTTTATGCCGTACTGCTTTAGAGAAAGCGCTTCTGCCTCTTACCTGTCTTCCGTGAAACCGGGAACCCTTTTACGCTCCTTTTTCTGGGACCCACGAACCTTTGCCCCGCCCCTGCCCTCCTGCCGGGCCCCGACCCCCAAAACTCCCCCCCCCCCCCAATTTTTGTACCTGCACTCCCTGGCTCCCACCGCAACAAGTCACGGCAGTGGGGCGCCCTGGTAGTTCTCCCCGCAGCAAGCCATCCCGCTTTGCGGGGGCCCTCGGGTAAAAACCGGGGTTTTCTACTTAGTTTTCCGCCCCCTTTTAAGGCCTTACCCTCGCTTGCGGTGGCCATTGGTTTCCCACTACCAGCACCCGGGTTACAGTAAAGATCCGGCCTTTGGGATTCCCCCCAAAAGGTACCTTTGCCCTAAACCCGGGATCTAAACGGGGGATATTTGGCTCAGCTTTCACAACAACTTCCCGCAAAAGCCCAGCAGCTGAACCTTTTGCCCCGGGCCATGTTTGGGAAAGCAGCTCCGGGCAAACCCAAAAACAGCCCCCGGGACCCCCACCCCCTGGGGCCGACCCCCGCCAGTCCCCGGGGATTTCTGGGCTGCTTTACCACTAACCCGACAATTTTGAAGGGACCCCAAAACGGTGCAGGGATTTATTACCCATTTGCTCTATGCCTTTGATTTTAAGGGCTGGTAAATTTCCCCACTGAAGGATCTAAGGGGGCCTTCGGGGTCAGTTACTGTCCGGGAAGGGGCTCTATTTGGGGCCACCCCTCTCGGGCCCGGGCGACCCGGGTGACGACGGACCTACGGGGTTTTCCCTTTCCCCCAATTTTCCCGGGCATGTTTTTGAAGACCGGGCCGGCGGGCATCCTTTTCAAACCGCTCTACTGAATTTTTCCCCAGGTGCCCTCCTCCCCCGGGGGACAACCATTCTTTTTTCCGGCCTTTGGGGCGTCAGAACGACCGGGAAAGGGACCCCGGGTTTCTATGTGCTACTTTTAAAAAGGGGCTTTCCGCAGATTTAAGGACCCCTGGGCGGCAAGGGAATCCCCCCCCCCTAAGCAACCCTGATCCCCCTAGCCACTCGGGTTTGATTTTTCGTTTCGCCGAGCGGCAAGGGAATTTACCCCGGAAACCGTAAATTTTGGGCCCCGACCACGCCGTTTCCCCTTCCCTTTCCCCCGGTCCCCCCCAAAGACCACAGCTGCCAACTTTTCCTCTCCCCAAAAAAAAACCAGTGAAAAACCCTTGCGGGTGGCCCGGGGGAAAAACTTGCCGAACAGGAGCTGTCCCCCCCGGGCCAAGAAATTGTCCCTTTACGGCCCCCCGGAAACACTTTTCGCAATGGTTCCCCGGGTTCGCCCACAGGGGCAGGGAAACCCCCCCGCACCTATTTATCTGTAGGGGCCCGTCCCTGGGTTTAAAACATTTCCTCTCCCCCGCCTTACAAGGGAGGTTAGGCCCTCGTCGGGTTCCCGAACTCGTTTTGGGTGTGCCCCCCCCTTTTCTAACTCGGGAAACCCCCGGGGAATTTTAAATTCACGCCCCCCCCTTGGTGCCCAGTATCCCTTCCGGGACCCTTCGGGAGAACCCCTTGGGTTTATATCCCCGTGAGGGGTTGAGCCCCCTTAGTGGGGCCATTCCTTACGGGGCCCAAACCATTGCCCCCCCGGGCTTTGGGGGCCTTAACAAAATTTGGGGAATCACCTTTTACGTCCTCCCCTCGGTCGTCCTCACTCCTTTTTTGGGGCCCCTTCCGTGCTACAGCTCCTTTCCCCGACCCTCGACGGGAAAACCCGGGGGGGTTCCCCGCGGGGGTTTCCGACTGCCAAGCCCGCTGCCCTCTCATTTTTCCGCGGCCTTTCGGGGCCATACCACCCCCCCAAACTTACGGGTTCCCTTTGCCGGGTTCTTCCCCTGAATACCGGACACCGGACTTTTTCGGAAAAAAAAACCAAAAAAAAAAAAAAAAAAAAAAAGCCAAACCCCTTCCCCCCTCATGGGGGGGGGGGGGGGGGCCCCCCCCCCAAAAAAAAAAAATTTCCCCCCCCCCCCCCCCCCAAAATTTAAAAAAAAACCCCCCCTTCCCCTTCCTGGACCATCCCCCCGGGGGTTTAGATTTTACCCCCTTTGTTTTCCCCCAAACTCGGGCCATGGGCCCAATTCCCCGTGAAACCGAAAAAGGGGTTTTAAACCCCGAAAGCCCCTCATCCCCCCCCGAGCTGGTTTTTTCTTTGAAACAGAAAAAGGGAGGGTTCCCCCCGCCCTTGCATCAACAAACCGGGGGTTTAACCCGTTTAAACCGGAAAAAAAAAAAGGGAAACCCCTTGGCCACAAATTTAAACAAACTCTTTACCGCCTAGGGGGACCAAAGGTTTTCCCTCCAAATTGGACCTGCGCGGGGCCCAATCCCAACCCCCATCGGGATCCTGAGGGAATGATTTGGAAGACGGGGTTTAAAAACCCGCAACGGTTAAACTTTGAGCATTTTATAACCTTTTCTCTGGGAAATCTCCCTCGGTTTTTCAGGGTTAAAAAAATAAATCTTAAAGGGACCTGCCAAACACGTGTTAAACGATTACCGGGATGACACCCTTTTGTTTTCTCCCCTGACCTCCGGACCCATCTATCCCCGTGCACCTATCCTGAAAACCCCCTTGCAAGCAACTCCCCTTTGTACGCCAAATTGGGGAAAAATGGGTTTTTCCCAAATCAACCCGGGGGGGCCCGGGCCTTTCCCCCTGGTTTAAACGTCCCCCCCCCGGGGCCTAAAAAGGGAACCCCCACTAAGCTTTTTCAAATCCCCCAATGGCCACCCCCCCAGGGGGATTTCCGAGCCATAAAAGCTTTTTTTTGGGGCTTTGCCAATTACTATCGGGATTTTATTCCCATTTCTCTACACTGGTGGCTCCTATTGGGGCCTCACCCGGGGAAAAAGGGCTAATCCCAAATTTTTTTGGCCACCAGGGGGCCCGAAAGATTTTTCCCCATTGAAGTAAACCTTTCCCTTCCGCCCTATTTTCACCCCCTACCCTGAAAGGCCTTTTCCACCCTGAGGGGAATGCCTTTTCGGGGGGGCCGGAGCGCCCTTTTACCCCAAAGGCCCCAAAGGGGGAAAACCATCCCCTTTGGGGGTTCCCCTCCAAGCCCTTCTCGTCGCTGAGGGGAAACTTTTTCTTTTGGGGGCCCAGAATTATTTCCCAATCAAGAGGGCCCTGGGGGAGGGGCCCGGCAACTCCTGAGGGAGCTTCGTCATCCTTTTGGGGTTAAATAACGGATCAAAAAAACCCTTTAAAAATCTCCTGGGCCCCCCCCAAAAACCTGGGGCAAAAGAAACGGGGGTCTTTTTTTTTTCAAGTTTTAAAAATTTTCCGATCCATTTTCCCCCCACCCGAAAAGAAAATAAGGGGGGAAACCCTCTCTCTCGCGCATCTGACATCACTGGAGAGGACCCACCCCCAACAAATTTAAACCTTTTGGAAACCCCTGACCCAAAAGCAGCCCCCGTCCCCCTTTCGCAGTTTCCCCCGGGCAAAACCTACTTTCGGCCCCGGGCCTGCGAAAGGGAATCGGGGAATTTGGGGACATTGCATTTTTTTTTTTTTTTTTTTTTTTTTTTTTTTTTGGGGATTTTTTGGAAAAGGACACCCCTGGGGCCTGAAATCGTTCCAATTGATCTCTCGGTTCTACGGGGGGCCCCCGGGCCGGGTTTTAAAAAGGATTTTAAAGGGATTTTCGTGGTTTCCCTTGCTACTTTGCCCGGAAACCCCAAGACCCGCCACAGCCCTTTTCGGCTCCCGCTCCCCCTTCCCCACGCCCAGAACCCCCAGTCCCAGGTGGCGATGGTTTTTAAACCACTCCCTTTCCCATCCTCTTCAGGTACCCCCGTGATCTGGGTCATTAGGGATTTTTTTTCAAAATTGTCCCCCTTTCGTCCCACGGCCCGGGGTTTTACCTTCCGCACCACGTTTTGCCTCCCTTTTTTTTTTTCCACGTTTTCCGCCTGCCAGGGTTTCCCCCAAAGCAAAATCTTTTTCTAAAACGTGGGGTGCAGTTTTTTTTCCCCAATTTCTGGCGCGCCCCTTCTCCCTCCCGATTCCCAGGGAAGTTAGATTTCCCTCTTCGTTTTAAACCATCCCAATCAAACGGCCAGGAGAGAGGGTCAATAAATTTCCGGGGGCAGGCAATTTTACGCCCATTTTTTTTTTCTGCCCCCAGGATGTTGGGGCCAACCTCCTACCCGGGGGCCAAATTTTCCCATAAAACCCTTTTTGACTCGGGGCCTTCAGGGCGCTCTCCCTTCTTTATTGTAAAAGGGCCCGGGCCCATCCCCCCCCTCCTCTCCCTCGGGCCCTCCTCCTCCGGGGTTCCCTCTTAGATCCCTTTGGGTTTCCACGATTTAAATCGGGTTTTTTGGGAAAGCAGACTCGCCCGTCCCTGCCGCGTGCTGCTGCCCGTAATAAAAGGGCCTCGGCGGCCCAAAAAAGGGGAACCCCGGCTCCAACCTTTTCTCCGGGAGCAAGGTCGGCGTCCGCCAAAATATTTCATTTTAAAAATTCCCCAGCAACAAGCGGGGCCCCGCGTTTCCCCCGGGGCCCCTTTAAAAAATCCTGACCGTTTTAAACCCAGTAAAAAATAACCCGCCCCCCACCCACCATGCAAACCCCAAATTCCTTTTTCATGTATCCCCCCCTGAACCCCCCGTCGTTTGGGAACCCGGGCTTCTCCAAAAAAGGGTTGCCCCCCCCCTCTCCTGAGGCTGTACCCCAAAAAATTTTTTGGGGTTAAAAAGAGATCTTGGCTATAAGTGGGGAAAGGGGGGTAAACGGCAATTCCTTTTTTGGTTTGGGGAGGGTTTGGGGTCCGGAGGAGAATAAATGGGACCTGGGAAATATCCGGGACCGCGGCCCCTCTGTTGGGGTTCCCCCGAACCAGAAAGAGGAGGGGGCCCCGGGGGGGGGGGGGGAAACCGGTCACGAGGGGTCCCGAAACCCCTCGCCCCCGGGCTTTTGGGCGCACTCTTCCCCTTGCCGCCCTTTCGGCCCCGGGGGCCCAACGCCGGTCCCACGGGGGGGTTCCCGGTTTTCCCCCTTACCTAATCGCCCTCCCCGCGTCCTCCCCGTCCCCCTGGCCGGCCGGTTATGCCCGGGCCCGGGCCGCCGGCCCCGGGGGAATTTAAAGGGCCAGTACCCCCATTATTGGAAAAAGCGGCAGGGGGCCCCTTGTTTAAAACCCCTTCCCTTTTCCCCCCGGGTCCCCTTCCCCGGGATTTTTAAATTTCCGTACTGCCTTTAGAAAAAGCGCTTCTCCCTCTTACCTGTTTTTCCGTTACCAAAACCTTTCCCTCTCCTGTTTCCCCCGACCCCCGAACCTTTGGGCCCCCTTTCCTGACCCCCCTGCCTGTCCCGGGACTTCGTCTCACGATTTTGTACCACGCACGCCCTTTGGGCTGCCCCGAAACAAGTCACCCCAGGGGGGGAACCTGGTAGTTCCCCCCGCAGCAAGTCCACCCCCTTTGCGGGGGCTCGGGTAAAACCGGGTTCTATTTAATTCCGCCCCCTGGTAGGGTTTTTTACACCATCGCTTGCGGGGCCCCGGGGTTTCCACCCCAAACATCCTTTAAAATACTTTTTTCCCAAAATTATGGGGGAGGGGGGGGGCTTGCACCCCGGGGGGGGCCCCGCGCGCTACCCCCCACGGGTTGCCTATCCTTTGGAGCCCCAGAGATCAGTTTTTTTTTAAAAATTTTGTTTGATTTTAAATGTAAGGGACTTTTAAAATGTTTTTTCTTTCCTTCTTGTCACATGCCCCTTTTAAAAGCTGTGACCATATTATTTATTCAGTCACGGGAAATTTAACCAACATGAGCAAGACGAGTTTTTTTTTTAACAAAACTCATGAAATTTGGGAAAAAACCTGATACCCCTAGCTTGTAAATAAAAAAAAAAAGGGATCCCCTCCTTTAGCAGGATTTAAAAATTCCCCAGCGCTTTTTGAGAGGGACACAAATTTCACACACAAGACTACAAAATTAGAGTAAGTTTTTTTGCCCCTTTCAAATTATAATTTTAATCAATTTAAAGGGGAGGGGGGAAATACAGGGGGAAAGGGGATTTAAAGAAAAAAAAGGGTTTTTCCCCTTTATTTTCTTGGGAGAAAGTTTACTTATTCTTCATTTTTCCTGACCCGGGAATTAACAAAGAAGAGTGTTCTTTTTAATTTTAAAAAGGATGATTTTTTGATACATACATTAAAAAGCCATTAATATGATCTTTATTATCTTGTTTTTTGGGAGATACCCAATAAAACACATTAAAAAAAAAAGTTTGGGAAAGGCCCTTTTAAAACCCCCGCCTAAACACTGCAACACCCTTCCTGGGCCCCTTCCCGACAAGCACCTTTGCCCCCTTTAAAAACCATTCTAAACCCTCTGCTCCCTGTCTTATCCCCCTCTTTTTCCCACTATTTCCCCTGCCTCTCCCCCCTCCCCAATCCCTCCACGGCTCCCATTGTCCGGGCGAATTCATTTCAACAACAAACCTTGACCTAAAAGGCTCCCAGGGACCTTTCCCCTCCTTACATCTCCCCTTAAATTTTCCAAATACCTTCCCCTCACGCAATCTCCACTCCTCACGGGCCCTTCTCCCTGCTCCCCATTAGCACCCTCACACAACCGCCCTCCAAAAATTTCCCCCGTCTTTCCCCCACGCTCTGGAACTCACTCCCCAAAACACACCCAGACCAGTTTTTCACCACTTTCACCATTTTCACCAGCTTCAAAAGCAATCGAAAACCCTTTTCTTCAGGCTTGCCTAAAACCCTACACTAACCTTCCTCCACAAACAGTTCCCCTCACCTCCTGTCTTTTTCCCCCTCCTTGTAGTTGTAACCCCTCGCGGGTAGGGTCCTCTCTCCCTCTTTTTGCCAATTGTCATCCCCTTACACTTACTCGTTTGACTATGTAATGTTTAACCCCCTCGAATGTAAGCCCCCGGGAAATCAATGGCGTTTTAAAATAAATAATAATAATAATTAAATTTTTTTTGGGTTTGTGAAAAAATTTTTTTTTTTAGGGAATTTGGCCTAAAGTCCTTTTTTTTAAGGGATTTTGGCGCAAAAAATTTTCACTTTTTTTCAGCAAAAAATACGGGTTTTATTTTAAGATTTTGAGCTAAAATCCCAAATTTTTTTCGATTTGGTCTATTAATTTTACTCACTTTTTTCCGCAAAAAATCCTTTTTTTTTTTTACGGATTTTAGCGCTAAAATCCGTAAAAACAGATTTTTAGCAGAAAAAGCTAAATAAGTTTATTAGCGGCAAAACCTGTAAACAAAATGTTTTAGCGCCAAAATTCTTAAAAGCTATTTGCCCAAAATCCGAAAAAAAGTATTTTTGCGACAAAAACTGATAATTTTTTAGTGCCAAAATCCCGTTAAAAAAGATTTTAAACCCCGGGGGCCAAAAAAGTTAAAAAAAAATAATTTTAGAAAAAAAGCAAAATAAGTCTATTAGCATCAAAATGCATTAAAAAAGTATTTTAGCGACAAAAGCTAGATAACTTTATTAGTGCCAAAATCCGTTAAAAAAGTATTTTAGCGCCAAAATCCGTTAAAAAAACTAATTTTAGCAACAAAAGCAAGATAAGTCTATTAGCATCAAAATCCGTTAAAAAAGGATTTTTCCGGGGAAAAACCAAAAAAAAGTATTTCAGCGGCAAAATCCCAAAAAAACGCATTTCAGCGCCAAAATCCGTAAAAACCCGTATTTTTACTGGCAAAAGTGAAATAACTTTAAAAAAAAGGACTTTAGGGCCAAAATTCATTAAAAAAAATATTTTTGGCGACAAAAACGAGAAAATTTTTTAGCGAAAATTCCCTTTAAAACTATAAGATTCATATAATGCAATAATGTGCTTTACATCCCCCTTTTTTAGGGGGGAGTACCCAATGGCTTAATATATGAATACATTATAAAACCAGACTTGAAGACAAGCAAAAAACACGCATAAAAACGTGCCAAAAAAAAAAATTTTTCGGGGAAAAACTCCATTTTTTTTACTGCTTTTGACAGGGGGGACAAAAAACTCATTTTATGAACGTTTTGTAATTTTTGGGTTTTTGGGGCGTTTTTTTTTCCACGCGTGTGACATAGCCTTAAAGGGTTGTCTCACTACACGTTGACCACTCAGTCCTGTTTTCTTGGTTTCATTTTTAATTCAGAGGGGTTTTATGGCTTTCCCCAGGCTGCAGTGAAGCCAGGTCTGTAGCATACAACCATGCTGGGAGCCCATATGACAATTGAAACAGGGCTGTAGCTATAGGAATGATACAGCCCCCTACAAAGGGGGTATATGAAAAGGGAGGGTACTATTAAGGATTTTAATTGAAAATGACTTGTTTTTGCAAGATCTTTAACATAAAAAGTTTCCTTGTAGGAACAACCCCTTTAAAAACACTTTTTGTTGGGGGGAATTTATTTTATGAAATATTATTTGACAATTTTTTTTCCCGACACAAATAATGTAATGTTACTACAATGAAACATTGCGGAAAACATTTAAAACGGGTTCGTTAATTTTTTTTGTGACTCAGACTGTGTTATGCAAACAAAATTAATTTGTGCTGAATCTATATCATTTTAGTTCTTCCTAAACCAATAGAAATCGATTATGCACTATACCAAAGGAAGAGAACGGAGGAGACAGCAGCATGGCTACCAGGACTGTGGAGTTGGAGTCGTGGAGTCGGTGCCTATTTTGCAGGAGTTGGAGTCGGAGTCGTTATAAAATGGACCAACTCCAACTCCCAAAATATATAATAAGTTGGTCCAATTAGTTCGATGCAGTGCAAAGAGCAAGAGGAATTGGGTCCGGCCAGTGCTACTGCTCCCATATCTTCAGCCTTATCACATGAGGAGTGTAATTGATGACATGGAGCAGGCACTCCCCAGGGGAAAAGATTCTCCTCGCATGGCAAACAGATTTCAGCAAAATTTTTCACCTGCTTTCAAAGAAGTAGAAGAGTTCAACCATTCATCAAAACTGTCTGAGGCTGTGGCAATTCCTTTATAACCTAACATTATTAGAGATGTTGCCCCTGTGGTCACCGCTTTGCCCCCAACCCAAGTTAGTGTAGAGAGGCAGTTCTCTAGCCTGGAAATAATGAGATCAGATGTGAGGTCATGTATGTAGGATCTGATGGAGGCAACACTATTTCTCAGAACAAATTCAGAGACTCCACAAATGTTCCTGCAGGGTTTTGCATATTTACAATTTTTTGGTGTTCTAAAGTCATATCCAATAAATATATTTTACACTGACAAGCAAAATGGTAACAATGTTTTGAACTTATGACTTTCAGGCTCCATATCTCACCATCCACTACAGCTTTGCACATGTGGCTACTGTAACTTTATATACAGTCATCTTACCTATCTTATTATACATAAATTTGACTTGCAAATATTTAGCATCTGCTTAGTTCTGCAGATTCTTTCCTGTAACTGCATTGTTACTGTTTTGCTCCTAAAAATCCAAATGTTAATTTTTATTATTTTGTTAGTATTTGGGAAATCCACTTTTGGTTTTCAATATAGCCTGAATCATTTTGGGCTCTTAATCAGATTCAAGCATATCTTGACCAAAATATGATCCCAGGTCTCTTCTACACATTCCCAATGTTGGTGCAGTCTGGACTTGGGTACAAATACAGCTTTTTCTTCATCTCTACCCACAAGTGTTTTGCTTTCCAGTGTCTGTTCTACCTAAATAGCTTGATTATTGTATCATAAGCTGGTAAACAGCCTGATGTTACCATTTTACTACAGTAAAGTAGTAAAAGTATCACTTAAACATGCGCCATATGTGAGGGAGTCAGGAGTCGGAGTCAGAGGTTTGGGAAATTGAGGAGTCGGAGTCGGGGCTTTGGCTTTGTGTAGAGCTAAGGATATGGTCCGTATGCTGGATAAGTAGTGCTATGCTTAAAATTCATGGAGTAGCCAGATTGATGAACTTACCATGAAAAGGGTAGTCAGTATTTCAGTAATGGCTGCACTCTTTCTTTTCTTTAGCAATACTAAGAATTATTTGTTATGTAAATTACAATGTGCTTTTTATTTTTCCTATGAAAAACAGCATTTCCACAATGAAGCCTCCATCTCCTATGATTCAACTACACAAGCCAACCATAAAGCATGTACAAATGCTAGTGAATAATACCCTGTAACACCGCCTGTTCCATCGCTGCAGCTGTTCCAATGATCCCGGCAGATGACTTCCCCGTTCATTCTTCACGTGACTACTGAAGTCAATCACAGAGCACAGCGGTCACGTGTAGTATATCTAGCATGTGACCACTGTGCCCTGTAAGGACTGCAGTGGTCACAGGGAAGTCATCTGCCAGGATCACCTGGACAGCCGCAGAGATGGAATGGGAGGGTTTACAAGGTCATTTTCCTTCTTTCCTTTAATTTTTAAATTCAAAGGGAAATAAAGATTATTACCAAAAATATTGCTGTTCTGATTTTTTGTCGATTTAGAGCTAGAGTAGTTCTCATCACCTACTTGTGTACACAAACTTTCCTAGGATACTGACCATTTCTCTCTAGTCTCATTACTCCAGTAGCCCTGGCCTGGATGGTGTTATTACTCCCTGCTGTGTGTTAGCAACCGCACAGGAGCTTGTTTATCTTTGTTAATGACAAACTTTTACTTTTTAGAGACCTGTAGCCTTCTGCTTTACTGTTTAAACCCTTCTATTAGCAATGTCCCTCTAACAGGCTCAGCTAGGAATAGCAGGGGTGATATCGCAATCACTGCAGTAAAACCACCCACAGCCTAACCAGGAAGTGAACCTGGCTGTGATGAGTAGGCTATGTGAAACAGCATGGTGAGAACACCCTTTTAACCCCTTACTGACATTCGACAAAGAGGTATGTCCGAATGCTGGAGCTTTGGAGCAGGCTCATTGTCTGGCGTACAATGCACCAAGTTTTGCCGTACGACGGTTCATACATTGATAAAACAGGGCTACGACAGTTTGTATGGCTCAAAACATGCCCAATAAATGGTGCAGCCCTGTTTGTACATGTCACCCTAATGTATTACGATATGTTACAAATAGTAACAAAAACTAAAAACAATACTACAAAAAAGCTCATCCTACAAAAACAAACCCTCGCATAGCTGTATAGGTACAGAATTTAAAAAAATACCTCTTTAAATATTATTAGATAAAAACTTTTTTTAAGTGATTTAATTGTGAAAAATAGTAAAACATAAAAAAGATATAAACTTGACTTTACTGTAATCACTACACTACAGTTTCATCAACAGAAAAACAAAAAGTTATGACTCTGACATGGCAACACAAAAACATCTGATTTTTAAAAGTGTTTCTAATGTGAGACAATAATAAAACATAAAAACTATATAAATCTTGTATCATTATATTCGCATCAACCCACAAAAACAACTTATTTTTTGGACGATGAGACAACTGTTTTTTACTCTATAAATGTGGATAAAACTTAAGTGCATCTTATAGTGTGAATATGAGGATATGGAGCGAGCTTATTTTTATGTTAGAGATGGGACCTAAAGCAAGCAGCCTTTAAACCCCTCAGATGTTATGACAAATGCAATTGCAACATTTAAATAGTTGAAAACAGTACTGCGCACTGTTTTGTTTCCCTTTTGGCCTCCCTGAAATATAGTGGGGTGATTGTTATAGTAGCCAAGAGCCTAATGAAGGACTCCATGGCTGCCATTTTACTACTCATGTTATACCCTTTGATACTTGACCAGTAGAGGATAGCAGGAGAGCCATTATTGTACAATATTCTGCAATATATTACTATTGCAGAATAGTCTACATGCAATTGCATCCCATATTGGTCAAGTACCTTAGAGGAACTGAAAGTACAAGTGTAAAAAATAAATATAATTAAACTATAAAAAAATCAAAAGTATTAAAAGTTCAGAACACCCTCTATTACCATTTTACAAATAAATAAAAAACAACAAAATTTCTTCCATCAATAACAAACCCTTATATAACTACATGGACTATTTAAAACATTATGGCCGCATACAGCCGACCATGATAAGCCAGGGAATTAGACTACCGATTGGTCGTTATAGCTACAAGTTTGTCCAAGAGCACACCCCCAAGGAGTGCATTTCCATAAAAAAAAGTCACTGATACGTTGTTAATAGAGGCTTAAATTTATGGGGTGTGTGTCTACCAGGGGCGTCGCTAGGCAGTATGATCCGGGGCACAAGCCCCGGATCATACCGTCTGTGCCCCGAGTCTCTCCGGGCTCCAGGAGCTCCTGGAGTGCTGACAGTCTCTTAGGCTGCACGTACATACTTGCAATGCTCTAGAAACGTCAGGGAGAGTATAACAGAGCGATCTCCCGACTACCGCGAGAGCTGCTGAATGTCCCGCACGGGCTGCTGCTGCTACAATTGTACATCTCCCTGAGGCGTTTAACCCCGCCCCCAAGTCAGGAGGAGAGGAAACCCTGA
Source organism: Phyllomedusa bahiana (assembly GCA_025379985.1). Classification (NCBI taxonomy): domain Eukaryota; kingdom Metazoa; phylum Chordata; class Amphibia; order Anura; family Hylidae; genus Phyllomedusa; species Phyllomedusa bahiana. Next base: position 60,234 of record JAODAL010013795.1, on the reverse strand, counting down.
GACTGTAACAAGCAGCAGAGCAGCGCGCAGGTGCAGCTCTCCTCTGCCATCAGAGCTGCTCATAGATTGTGCAGGGCTTCCCACAGCAGCTCAGCAGAGTTGAACCCATACACAGTGAGCTGCACAGTAAGAAGAGCAGAGGGGAAAAAATGCTCCTACCGAGGAGCTGCTGTGGGGGAGGGGAGAGGTGCTGACTGTGGGTGGCCCAGGAGGAGAGGGGAGAGTGCACGGTGAGTGGTCTTGTAAAAAGTAGTCTGCTGAGAGAAAGAGGTAAGTGCTGCTGTGGGGGTGAGGAGTTTAGATGATGGGGAAACATGAAGAGACAGATGAGAGGGGAGCTTTACAGTGAAGCAAGTGACTGGTGCTATAAGAGCAAAGGTGGGAGAGTGGTGCTGCAGGGAGAAGAGCTGTAGGAATGATGGTGTGGTGCTGCAGGGAGAAGAGCTGTAGGCAGGATGGGGGTGCTGCAGGGAGAAGAGCTGTAGGCATGATGGGGGTGCTGCAGGGAGAAGAGCTGTAGGGATGATGGTGTGGTGCTGCAGGGAGAAGAGCTGGGGCTGTAGGGATGATGGTGTGGTGCTGCAGGGAGAAGAGCTGGGGCTGTAGGGATGATGGTGTGGTGCAGGGAGAAGAGCTGTAGGCATGATGGTGTGGTGCTTCAGGGAGAAGAGCTGGAGCTGTAGGGATGATGGGGGTGCTGCAGGGAGAAGAGCTGTAGGAATGATGGTGTGGTGCAGGGAGAAGAGCTGTAGGGATGATGGTGTGGTGCAGGGAGAAGAGCTGTAGGAATGATGGTGTGGTGCAGGGAGAAGAGCTGTAGGTATGATGGTGTGGTGCAGGGAGAAGAGCTGTAGGAATGATGGTGTGGTGCTGCAGGGAGAAGAGCTGTAGGAATGATGGTGTGGTGCTGCAGGGAGAAGAGCTGGGGCTGTAGGGATGATGGTGTGGTGCTGCAGGGAAAAGGGAGCTGGTAGGGATGAGGGGGGTGCTGCAGGGAGAAGCGCTGGGGCTGTAGGGTTGATGGGGTGGTGCTGCAGGGAGAAGAGCTGTAGGGATGATGGGGGTGCTGCAGGGAGAAGAACTGGGGCTGTAGGGATGATGGGGGTGCTGCAGGGAGAAGAGCTGTAGGCATGATGGTGTGGTGCAGGGAGAAGAGCTGTAGGCATGATGGTGTGGTGCAGGGAGAAGAGCTGTAGGCATGATGGTGTGGTGCAGGGAGAAGAGCTGTAGGCATGATGGTGTGGTGCAGGGAGAAGAGCTGTAGGCATGATGGTGTGGTGCTGCAGGGAGAAGAGCTGTAGGGATGATGGGGGTGCTGCAGGGAGAAGAACTGGGGCTGTAGGGATGATGGTGTGGTGCTGCAGGGAGAAGAGCTGTGGGGATGATGGGGGTGCTGCAGGGAGAAGAGATGGAGCTGTGGGGATGATGGGGGTGCTGCAGGGAGAAGAACTGGGGCTATAGGGATGATGGGGAGGCTGCAGGGAGAAGAGCGGTAGGGATGATGGGGGTGCTGCAGGGAGAAGAGCTGGGGCTGTAGGGATGATGGGGATGCTGCAGGGAGAAGAGCTGTAGGGATGATGGGGGTGCTGCAGGGAGAAGAGCTGGGGCTGTAGGGATGATGGGGGTGCTGCAGGGAGAAGAGCTGTAGGAATGATGGTGTGGTGCAGGGAGAAGAGCTGTAGGGATGATGGTGTGGTGCAGGGAGAAGAGCTGTAGGGATGATGGGGTGCTGCAGGGAGAAAGAGCTGTAGGGATGATGGTGGGGGTGCAAGGGAGAAGAGCTGTAGGAATGATGGTTGTGGTGCTGCAGGAGAAGAAGGGCTGTAGGGATGATGGGGGGTGCTGCAGGGAGAAGAACTGGGGCTGTAGGGATGATGGTGTGGTGCTGCAGGGAGAAGAGCTGTAGGGATGATGGGGGTGCTGCAGGGAGAAGAGCTGGGGCTGTAGGGATGATGGGGGTGCTGCAGGGAGAAGAACTGGGGCTGTAGGGATGATGGGGGTGCTGCAGGGAGAAGAGATGGAGCTGTAGGGATGATGGGGTGCTGCAGGGAGAAGAACTGGGGCTGTAGGGATGATGGTGTGGTGCTGCAGGGAGAAGAGCTGGGGCTGTAGGGATGATGGTGTGGTGTAGGGAGAAGAGCTGTAGGGATGATGGGGGTGCTGCAGGGAGAAGAGCTGGGGCTGTAGGGATGATGGTGTGGTGCTGCAGGGAGAAGAGATGGAGCTGTAGGGATGATGGGGGTGCTGCAGGGAGAAGAGCTGTAGGGATGATGGTGTGGTGCTGCAGGGAGAAGAGCTGTAGGAATGATGGTGTGGTGCTGCAGGGAGAAGAGCTGGGGCTGTAGGGATGATGGGGCTGCTGCAGGGAGAAGAGCTGTAGGGATGATGGGGGTGCAGCAGGGAGAAGAACTGGGCGTAGGGATGATGGTGGGGTGCTGCAGTGAGAAGAGCTGTAGGGTTGATGGGGTGCTGCAGGGAGAAGAGCTGGGCTGTAGGAGGGATGGGGGGGGCGGGCAGGAGAAGAATGGGGCTGTAGGGTGATGGGGGGCTGCGGAGAAAAACTGGAGCTGTGGGGATGATGGGGGTGCTGCGGGAGAAGGGCTTGGGGGAAATGGGGGTCTGCAGGGGAAAAAACGGGGGCTGTGGGATGATGTGTGGGCTGCAGGGAAAGAGCTGTAGGGAATGGGTGGTGCCGCAGGGAGAAGAGCGGGGGCTGTGGGAAATGATGGTTGGGCTGCAGGGAGAAAGAACTGGGGCTGTAGGGATGGGGTTGGGGGTGCGCAGGGGAGAAGAGCTGGGTGTGTAGGGATGATGGTGTGGTGCTGCGGGGAGAAAGAGGGAGTGGGGGGGAGGTAGGGATGATGGTGGGGGGTATAGTGCAAAAGGGAAAGAAAGGAGCTGTGGGGAAGTAATGTAGACTGAAAAATGCGCTGAAAGTGGACGTGTGCAAAAAAGGGAGGAGAAAGTCTTGCTGGGGGCAGAAAAAGACCTTTCTGCAAAAGGTTACCCCCTGGCATAACCCCCGCTCTGGGTCAGCACATTTTTTTTTGGAATTCACTTGTTTTAAAAAAGCACAGAGAGCGGCCTGCTGGTCAGTAAAATAAGTGCACTTGTGATGAAATACTGTCCGCGAAGTCACCTGCATGCAGTAGAACCTTATCATAGAGTCTATAGCAGCGCAGCCCAGCCAATAGAAAGGCCTGCTTGAAATAAGAAGACCTCAAGCTGTCGGACACCCCAAAATACCCTTCTTCCGTTTCCATGTGATCGAACTGCTTGCATTGCCCAAAATAAAAGCGGTAAGGGCACTTTGTGCCTGTATTGACATTTTATTCATGTGAAGTTACTTGCTGTATGCAATAAGTTTGTTTTAGGCTTTTTTTTATTCATCAAGGAAAAAGGCCATATATAGTTAAACATATCCATAAAGACATCCTACAAAGGACAAAAGAGTGTTTTCTTTGCCCCTATGTATGTGTTTTGTTGGGCTTGCCTTTTTCTTGACTATGTGTTATTTAAAAAAAAAAAAAAAAAAAAACCAATTTGGTGCAGAGTTGCCAGCCTGCCTATGCGGGAAGCTGATTGCAGGCAGGATGTGGTGGTCCCCACAAATTGCTGGTGGGGTATCTGACATCCAGGAAAGCTGGGTGATGCCACATCTGCTATCAGCTTTTCTCCAGAACTGCTAGACTGTTGCGAAAAGGGGTTTGTTTGATGTGAAAGGGGGTTTGTGTCATGTTACAATTTGGGTGTGATTTATGCAAATCTCTAGAGCAGCACTCATAATGGGCTTCAAAGCAAGATCTCCCGATGGACAACTTTCAAAAGTTGGCAAGTATGAGCTGGGACTTCCGCAGAGGGAGAGAGCGAACGCCCTGCTCACGAAGAACGCCAGTAAGCCACAGCACAGGCAATGTCGTATGTCATAACAAATTTCCTCCGCAGTGTGATGACGTTCTTTCCGCCTGCACTGGGGAAAAAGACAGAGCCCTGCGGGAGCTTCTGAAGGGTGAGTACTGGTATTTTTTATTTTAATATGCCCTATTACATGCATAACTATATACTGGGGCCATATAACTAGCTATATACTGGGGGCCATGTAACTACTAGCCATATACTGGGGGCCATGTAACTACCTAGCCATAGACTGGGGCCATTCACTTTCCTGCTATATACTGGGGCCATATTACCTACCTATACTGGGAGCCCTATTACCTGCCTAGCTATACTGGGGACCCTATTACCTACCTATACTGGGGGCCCTATTACCTGCCTAGGTATACTGGAGGCCCTATTACCTATATACAGACTGGGGGACCCTATCATCTATATATCTACTGCGGAACATATAACCTTCATATACCTATATACCTACCTACCTTCCGAGGAAACCTATATAACTACCTCGGGAGTGGGTTTTATAAAGGAAACTCCCATCCCGCACAGCAGAAAAACTGGCTATCATAAATCCCAGTAGGTAGGTAGGTATATGTGCTGGAAAAAATGAGGACGAGTCGTGGCCGGGAGAAGTCATTTATGGCGGTCTGGCCCGGATGAAGAAGGGAAAGTGAACAAATACGATCAAAAAAGACATCTCCTGTGAGTCACTAAATGTAACTGCAGTGTGATCACTTATATTTCTGCAGAGCTTAATACAAATAGTATCTTATATGGAAATTTAGAAAATTAGTGACAGGGACAGAAGTTTTTTCCCCCGTAAAAATAAATGCCACAATTCACATTGTGGCGTGAAAAATGCCGTGTGAACCCAGCCCAAGCAAAACCTAACACAAAGGGCTCGTGCCCCAGATGTTTTGGGACCCTAGCAACGCCCCTGGTGTCTACTGTGGCACAAGTTGGTCACTACATGCCAACAAAATCTGCATTCCTAAGGCCAAATGGTTCTCATTCTCTTATGGGCCCTGTTGTGTGGTCAAACAGCCAGATATGGGGTATTAGTTTACTTGGGAGAGAATGTGTAAGGGATGCCCTAGTCTTGCCCTGGCCTATCTTGCCTAAGCAGGGCAACTGCCCCGAAAAGGGCGACCCCGCACTCAAACCTTTTCCTGAGCTGTACCTAGTAAAACATGTACCAAACAGACAGAAGACAAGACATATGACAAACAAGAAACATACACCACAGATAACAAATAAAGAATAGTTGTACGGGCCGACGTCAAACCAGAAGAATGCGAGGTACCAAAGGACAGAGCAGGAGAGTAACCAGAAAGAATAGCTAAAACAACACTGTAGTGCAAAAGAGACAGCTAGGACACCAAAAGCAATCACCAGCAGAGAATGGCAAAGAGGAAGTGGTTTGAAACCCCTGCCCCAGCTAGGGATTGGCTCAAGTGCTTAAACCAGTGAGCACCAACCCACATCCTGACTGAGTCTGCAACAAAATCCTTAAAGGGCCAGTAGCGCAGTCCTGACAGTGCCCCCTTCCCCCTTTTACGAGTGGCCACTGGACCCTTAGGTCCTGGAGCAGGCTTCAGAAGGAATTTTTTGTGAGATTCCTTCACTAAACGATCGGCATGGATTGAGGAGGCAGACTCCCTTGTACGCTCCTCTGGTCCATACCCTCTCCAATGTACAAGATATTGAAGATCATTTCTGACTCTGACTCTAAATCCCCATCTACCTGGATAGGAGGGGGAGGTTCCTTATGAGGACCGATGGGAGGTACGTACTTTTTGAGCAGTGATTTGTGAAAGACATAATGGATACGGAAAGTCAGCAGGAGATGAAGATGAAAGGTGACTGGATTGATGACCTATAGAGTGGAGTATGGACCAATATATTTGGGAGCCAACTTACGAGAGGGAGCCTTAAGTCTCATAACCAAGGCCCTGCACTGCGTCTCTTATCATCGTTCCTTTTGTATATGGACTGGGATTTCCTCAGGTTCAACTGAACCTGGGCCCAAACTGCACACATGTTTTCTGATTCAATCTCTACCTTGGGATTATCAGAACCAGAATAAGAGAAAGAACCAAAGTGCGGATGAAAGCCATAATTACGGAAAAACGTCTAAGTATTGATGGACGCATGATGACGTTTATTGATGGCAAACTCTGCAAAGGAAAGGTAAGTAATCCAGTCTGACTATCAGCGCAATAACACCTAAGGTACTGTTCAAGAGTCTGACTGAACCGTTCAATCTGACCGTTAGACTCAGGGTGAAAAGATGAGGAAAATGAAAACTGAATTCCGAGTTTCGTACAAAAAGCTCTCCAAAACTTATCTACATACTGTACTCCCCTGTCAGATACAATATTTTTAGGAATCCCATGCAGACGAACTACATGAAGAGTTGTGACAAAATTTTAGGGCTTGGAAGCTAAGACATGGGCACAAAATTACATATCTTACTGAAACGGTCAATTACCCAGATTACGGTCTTTCCCTCAGCGAGGGGTAAATCCATGGACAAATGTGACCAGGGTCTTTGAGGAATGGGTAAAGGATGAAGTTCTGCCAAGAAGAACAAAAGGGACCTTAATTCGAGCACATGTCTCACAGGCGGTCACGTAGGCGGTGATATCACAGAGCATGGATGGCCAGCAGTAAGAACGGCAACTGGTCTCTTAGTTCCTGCAATCCCTGGGTGCCCACAAAAAAACAAATTGTGCAGCTCATCACACAATTGGAATCTAAATTGTACTGGTACAAACAATTTCCCACTGGAAGTCAACAGAGGAGCAAAATCCTGAAATTGACTTACATCACTAGCCAGGTCCGGGGAGACCGCAGATACAACCACCCCTTTAGCTAAAATGGGTTCCGAGGCTAAATTGGAATACAAAGTGGTGCAGAAGCTTCAAGACAGAACATCAGCTTTGACATTTTTCAAACCAGGTCTATAGGTAACGGTAAAGTCAAACCTGGTAAAAAAAAAAAAAACAGAGCCCACCTAGCCTGTCTGGGATTAAGTCTCTTGGTGGATTCAAGATAAGTCAGATTCTTGTGGTCCATGAGTGCAGTTATTTTAAATCTAGCCTACTTCAAAAACTGACGCCATTTCTCAAATGCCCACTTGATGGCGAGAAGTTCCCGATTCCCAACATCATAATTACTTTCAGCGCGGGAGAATTTCCGCCAGAGAGGGTTGCCCTTGCGAAAGACCTGCGTCTACTCCTACCTCTGAAGCATCAACTTTAACAATAAAGGGCCACGAGAGGTCGGGATGAACCAGAACAGGTGCTTCAGTAAAGCACCTCTTCAAATGCACAAAGAGCTTCATATTCCCACTCGAGCAGATTCGCCCCCTTTTTAGTAAGATCTGTCAAAGGTTTGGCTATGGATGAAAAGTTACGGATAACTTTTCTGTAGTAATTGGCAAAACCCAAAAACCTCTGCAGGGCTTTTAGGGAATTTGGCCGTAGCCAATCAACAACAGCCTAAACCTTGACGGTATCCATAGAGAACGTATGCGGTGTAAGAATATAGCCTAGGAAATGTAACTCTTGGACCCCGAAGAGACATTTTTCCAGTTTCGCATACAAGTGATTAGTAAGAATCTGCAGGACAGTGTGCACATTTTCCACATGGGAAGACCAGTCAGGGGAAACTACCAAAATATCATCCAGAAAAACAATGACAAAGCACCCAATGAGGTTTCAGAAAATGTCGTTAACAAAGTTTGAAAAACCACAAGTGCATTACTTAAGCCAAAAGGCATCACTAAATACTCATAGTGCTTATCAGGGGTACTAAAGGCAGTTTTTCACTTATCTCCCTTACGGATGCGAATTAAATTATAGGCACCCCGTAAGTCTAATTTGGAAAACCAAGTATCTCCAGATGTCTGATTGAACAGATCTGGGAAGAGGAGAAAAGGGTACTGATTTTTTACAGTAATTTTATTCAATTCCTGATAGTCTATGCAAGGTCTGAGACCTCCATCTTTCTTGTTAACAAAGAAGAAGCCAGCCCCCATGGGGGAAATAGAGGGGCGGATATGTCCCTTGCGGAGACCATCCTTGACATACTTCTACATGGCCTCTCTTTCAGGTGTAGACAGATTATAAATGCGACACTTAGGAAACTTAACATTCGGAAATAACCCGATAGCACAATCATAAGACCTATGAATAGGAATAATTTCACAGCCTGACTCAGAAAATACATCCGAAAAATCTTGGATACAGTCAAGTACGGACTACTGATTACTGGCGGAATCAGAGGACAAGGAAAGAGTTAAACAATGATCAAGACACTTCAAGCTCCATCTCACAATATCAGCTTTTTCCCAGTTGATAACAGGGTTGTGAGCCTGTAACCAAGGTATCCCCAAAACAATATCATCATGTAGGTTATCAAGTACAAAAAAGGAAATTAACTCAGAATGCAAGGCCCCTACTTTTAAATTAACCAGAGGAATATAGAAAATAATAGTACCTTGACAGAGGGGTGTACTATCCATAGCAACCACAATACCAGAGGTCCCAAGAGACATCAATGGAATACCCAAAACATTAGCAACACGTGCATTCAGAAAATTTGCTGCAGAAACTCAGTCAATAAACGAATTACCAGAAAGACTGGTTGTTATACAAAATACAGACAGGCAGAATTACTTTTTGAGTCATAATGGGAAATACCTGACCACCTAGGTGACCTTCCCCTGAGTCGCCTAGGCGATAGTGTTTTTTCCGAAACCGGCGCTTGGGGAATTTTAAGATAAGGTGACCCACTGCTCCGCAGTAAAAACAGAGTCCCTTGTTTCTTCTGAAGGCTTTGTGTTCTCTGGCAGACATAATAGATCCCAGCTTCATCGGATCCTGTTCAATCTCTAACAACTCGTTGGATATGTAGGGAGGAGCAGGTACCTCAAGATGTTCCCTTTGGCGCTCGCAGTTGCGATGATCAAGCTGAATAATCAGGGTTATAAACTCTTCCAGGCTTTTGAGTTGCAGGTAATCAATCAACAGATCTTTGAGTGTCTTAGACAGACCTTGCCGAAAAAGACATTGAAGTGCTGGGTCATTCCACTGACGGAGAGACAAGAGGTTGGTTTCGGCTATTGACCTGACGTCTTGTTCATCATATAGGAGTCCCAAGGCCTGAAAAAATTAATCAACAGACAGGAGCTCCGGAGAGACCGGGTTTAAGGAAAAACCCCAAGCTTGTGGAGTCCCCTGAAGCAAAGAAATGATGAACCCCACACGTTTCTCTTCAGATCCAGATGAATGGGGCCTAAGGTAGATATACAACCTGCAACTCTCTCAGAAAGTCACATAATTACTGCAGTCTTCAAATAAACAGTCCATCAGGTTAAGCTTGGGTTCCACAGGGGGATATACAGACACAGCACACTGGGAGGGTGCAGACTCCTGCAGCTGGACCCTTTGAGCGAGATCCTGAACCGTTGCATCAGGCCATCTAATGCCTTCTTTGGCTCCATAGTAGAAAGGAAAAAATATAGACTGGGGATTCAAGGGATGCCCTAGTCTCACCCTGGCTTACCCTGCCTAAGCAGGGCAGCCTCCCTGAAAAGGGTGACCCCGCACTCGAACCTCTTCCTGAGCTGTACATAGGAAAACGTGTGCCAAACAGAGACAAAACATACGACAAACAAGAAACAGACACCACAGATAACAAAGAATAGTTGTACGGGCCAAGGTCAAACCAGGAGAATGCGAGGTAACAAAGGACAGAGCTGGAGAATAACCAGAAAGAATAGCCAAAATCAGAGAACCAGCAAAACAATACAGCAGAGCAAAACGGACAGCTAGAACCCCAAAAGCAATCACCAGCAGAGACTGGCAGATAGGAAGCGGTTTAAAGCCCTCGCCCCAGCCAGGGATTGGCTCATTTGCTTAAACCCAATAAGCACCAATCCACACCCTGGCTTAGTCTACAACAAAATCCTTAAAGGCCAGCAGCGCAGTCTTGACAGATTGTGTAACAAGTTGTGGACTGCTGTTTCTCCGATTACCTCTGATGAAAATGAATTGAGGCTCCCATCTCAAAAAATTTAACTAATAAACTAACTACTATTAAACTAGTATTTCATACAGCAAATCAAAGAAGGTAAAGTGATGTGTAATGGCCCAACAAAGGTCAGAAGGAGACATGGTAGGTCTGCATGAAGTGAATGAGATCCTATAACTGCATTTAATATGTTCTGGGATATGCCGCAAATGCAGGCTGAAAGAAGCCTAAGCATAGTGTGAATAACTTTTTTTTTGCAGTTAAATGTTAGATATGTTAGACACACAAATCATCCATAAAGTTCATTCTTTTAATGGTTCCCTATATTAATGGTAAATAATCTTCTCCTGCACACTACTGAACTCTAAAACATACTCTTGAAAGTTTGATCTACTGTGTTAGGCCTGGTTCACATCTACATCGGAAGTTCCACTCAGGGACTCCATTGCAGGTGCTATAAAAAATTACGGAAAAAATAAAACAGCATGCTTTTTCCATTATATCGATAGACACCATGACAAATGCCATTGTAATTTGTTGGGCATCATTGGTGTCCATAATGAAACACATTTGTTTCCACCTCTGCGATGGAGGATCCAAATGGCTTCTGTGTCAAATATGATGACAATCTGCATCTTATGCATGTGAATAGGATTTTCAGAACCCAATTTTGCTATGGAAAATTTCTATGCAGATTTTTGGCTGCTATGTGTAAAATGTCTGTCACAGAAATAAGTTGCATGCCACTTATTCTAAATGGAAACATAGGGGAGTAGCCTTATGCAATAACAGGCTAACCTGCTGGACACCTGCATGCCTGAGTATAAGCCTTGGATCTCTGCTACAGACCTTGTAATAAAATATGTAAATACATGATGGCAGGGCCGTTCCTAGGCTAAATTGCACTCAGGGCGAGGTGAAGAAATTTTGCCCCCCTCCCCCCATGTAGCATAATGCGCCACAATGAAACACAGTGCATCACCATCAACCAAATCTAAAATATACAACAAGCTTTACCACAATGTGCTACGTGTAAAACTACTAAATAATAGTCATACAGTTACCAAATAACACCGCTACACCAACCAGAATCCCAGACTAATCGTGCCAATGTCCTACTAAGACCACATATCACCAGCACATAGTGACCGAATACTGCGACATCGTGACCACATAGTGACCGAATAATACCGTCACACCATGACCACATATCACCAGCACATAGTGACCGAATAATACAAACTGACCATTACGGAATGCAAACCATTATACTACAACCTATACAGTGACCATACAGTAGTGGATACCAGTGTACACAGGCTCTGCAGGCATATAAATGGTTATAGTAAAGTTAGATCTAGTGACTCACAGGAGACGTCTCTGAAGAGTTTTTCTCTTTCTCTTTCTCATCTCCATCTGTCCCACTCCACCATGACATCTTTTCCCAGCCTCGACTCTTCACTGTAGAATATACAAAACAAACATCTTAGACTCCTCACTTTATCAGCACTAGATGCCCCTGTAGCCAGTAGATGCCTCCTGTGGTCAGTAGATGCCCCTGTAGCCAGTAGATGTCCACCTGTAGCCAGTAGATGCCCCCTTGTAGCCAGTAGATGCCCCTCTGTAGCCAGTAGATGCCCCTGTAGCCAGTAGATGCCCCTCTGTAGCCAGTAGATGCCCCTTGTAGCCAGTAGATGCCCCCCTGTAGCCAGTAGATGCCCTTGTAGCCAGTAGATGTCCACTTGTAGCCAGTAGATGCCCCCCTGTAGCCATTAGATGTCCCCTGTAGCCAGAAGATGCCCCTCTGTAGCCAGCAGATGCCCCTGTAGCCAGTAGATGCCCCTCTGTAGCCAGTAGATGCTCCCTGTAGCCATTAGATTCCCCCAGTAGCTAGTAGATGCCCCTCTGTAGCCAGTAGATGCCCCACTGTAGCCAGTAGATGTCCCCCTGTAGCCAGTAGATGCCCCCTGTAGCCAGTAGATGTCCCTCTGTAGCCAGTAGATGCCCACCTGTAGCCAGCAGATACGCCCCTGTAGCCAGTAGATGCCCCCTGTAGCCAGTAAATACCCCCCTGTAGCCAGTAGATGCCCCTCTGTAGCCAGTAGATGCCCCCCGTAGCCAGTAGATGCCCCCTGTAGCCAGTAGATGCACCCCTGTAGCCAGTAGATGCCCCCCCCTGTAGCCAGTAGATGCCCCCCCTGTAGCCAGTAGATGTCCCTATACCAGGTAGTAGCTAATTATAAAATAAATAAAAAAATACTCACCTGACCACAGTCCCCGCGTCCAGCTCCAGGAGCTGCTGAGCAGTGTAAGTGGTGTGATGTCATCACGCCGCTTACGCTGTCACGCAGCTTCCAGGGATCTACTCGGGGTGCGCGGTAAAAGCCGTGTGCCACTTGTGACGCTGATACAGGGAAGTAGGCAGGACGGGAACAATCCGTCCTGCCTCCTCCCTGTTCCAACAGCTGCACAGCGAGTGTGCAGCTGCTGAGTGACTCACTTTGCTGTAAGAGCAGTGAAACTATAGAACTCTGCCAGAGAAAGTTGTCAGGGTGAACTCACTAAAGGAATTCAAAAGGGTCTGTATGCATTTCTAAAGTGTAATAATATAACAAGTTATAGTGACTAGGATTCTGGAGAAGGGTCATTGATCCAGGGATTTATTCTGATTGCCAAATTGGAGTGGGGGGGGATTTTTTCCCTAGAATGAGGACAATTGGCTTCTACCTCTTTGGAGTTTTTCTCTTCCTCTGGACCAACACTGTAGGACAATAGGCTGAACTGCATGGACATATGTCTTTTTTTCAGCCTAACAAATCATGTTGGAGCCAGAGCAAGGAAGGTTAAAAAAAATCAAGGAAAGTAAGAAAAGAATGATGTTTCTCCTCTCTCCAGCCTCAATCAGATAGAGGAGATCCCCTACTTCAATAAGCCATAGGAGAAAAGCAGTGTCAGGATGTAAGAAAACACAGCCCAATGCTGCCACCTGTCAGTAAAATTTAATACTACAGGTAAGTTTACTTTTAGAGAATATTCACATGACGTATTTGCGGTGCGTAATTCGGCACATGATTGAGCTGCAATACACCCGAATTACACCCCGCTACTACGATAATTCATAGCTCTCATTGAGAGCTATGATTACCTGCCGTTTTCGCATGTAATACGCGCTGGGAGAAAGAAGTGAACGTGAATGGGGGGCCAGGTCAGAGCGTTTTAGGAGTACGAGCCGCAATACGCCATGTGAATAAAGCCTCATAGTAAATAGTAAGGAAATTAAAAGTGTTGTCCCCTAAAAAAATCCATGAAATTGGGAGTGGGAGAAAAATTAAGAATGATTGATGATTACCTAGCCATCCCGCCCCATTGCACCCTGGTGCTCCCCAGCGATTTGCTCTTCTTCACTTTCAGGTTCTCGTTCCAACACAGAGGAGAGGCTTGAGCTCTATTCAATTACAATGGAGTGCAAGCCTCTCATCTGTGTTCAATCTCTGTGAATTTGTGGAATAGCTACCTCAGAACCTGGTCATATCAAAAACAGTGGAAGACTTCAATAAAAAGCTTAGACAATTACCTGCACGAAAATAATATAAACACTTATAAAGACATATAGAATTAGGGCGACATGTATGAATCTCGATACGTCAGAGCGCATGTTTCCGCCAGTTTTCCGGCGAAATTTGCGCCTCATGTATGTCGGTGCCGAGGTGCGCTCATACATGCAGTGTAAAGTCCGCCGCGCGCTCACCAGTGTGTGAAGCGCAGTGCGGGGACTTAGGCGCAGTGCGGGACTGCGCCTAAGATTCACCGCCCGACGTAGTGCGCTCATACATGTCGTGTAAAGTCCGCCGCGCCAGTGTGTGGGGCGCAGTGCAGGACTTAGGCGCAGAAGGACTGCGCCTAACATGTATTCCGATTCGAGACAGGCTGGAACAGCGAGAAATCATTAAAGATGTCCGTGTGGAGTATGAATCAAAAAATCGCCTTTATTAGGTGTCAAACATTCTCTGAAAAAGAGCTCAAACCTACTAAAAAAATACATAAATAAAATCACTTTCCAAAAATCAATCGAAAAAAAAAATATAAATTCAATAAAATAATTTTTATTTCTTTATTTTCGTTAGCCACTGATCAATAGTATGGGTGTAACTAAAATAAAGAAATAAACATGAATTTATTGAAGTAATATTTTTTTTCCGTTACCCCCATATTATTGTTCATTTTATATAGAGATCGGTACAACTTCGTGAGTCTTATCATTTTATTTCGGGCATGTACAGTTTTATTACAGATTGCATTAGAAAACCCATAAGAGCGTCGCTTGCTCTCTCATTGGTCCAAATAAACGTGCCTCTTTTAACTCAGCCAATCACAAACAGAGCTCGCTCTGCATTTCTTTTCCCCATAGAACTCTATGAGAAGGTAGCTCACCTGCTGATTGGCTAAGCAGGACGAGCTCCTCTTCCCCCCAACCAATCACAGTACTAGAATATTTCCCATAGACAGTAATAACTTTTAGGGCGCCCTTCTATCGCGCCCTTCTTTCTCCATTCAAAATAGACGCACTCCATATGATTGGTGGATTCATATCTGCCGCCTGGGCTCAACCAATCAGCTCTTTTCTGCCTTTTTTACTGTATTTTGAACTGTCCCGCCTTTTCATTTTATTGGTCCATACTTCTCCATAGCTTATAATGGTTCACTGTCGCTCCTATTCTGATTGGTTGGTTTCTGCCGACCAATGAGAAGCGCTTAAAGAATTTGAATTACTGTATTTCCCGGCAATTCTCTAAATCCCAATTCCTGATGTAGCGCCGGTCTCGGCGACAAACGATTGTTCGGGATTTGATTGATTTATGTTTATAGAAGGTTTCAGCTCTTTTTCAGAGAATGTTTTACACCTAATAAAAATGAATTTTTTTTTAATCATACTCCATGCCGCACGGCGCTGAGAGCCGAGATTTCATTGCCCCGATCTCTCCATTGACTACAATGGGACAAGTAGCTCGCGCTCTGATTGGCTGAGATAGCCAAGCCCCCGCTAGCTCAACCAATCAGCTCTTTTCTGCATTTTTACTGTATTTTGAACTGTCCCGCCTTTGCATTTGATTGGTCAATATTTCTCCATAGGTTATAATGGGTCCCTGTCGCTCCTATTCTGATTGGCCGGAATAGCCAAGCCCCCGCTAGTTCAACCAATCAGCTCTTTTCTGCATTTTTACTGTATTTTGAACTGTCCCGCCTTTGAATTTGATTGGTCAATACCTCTCCATAGGTTTTAATGGGTCACTCACTGTCGCTCCTATTCTGATCGGCTGGTTTCTGCCGACCAATGAGAAGCGCTTACAGAATTTTAATTACTGTATTTCCCGGCAATTTCCAATATCCTAATTCCTGATGTAGCGCCGTTCTAGATTTTTGGAAAGTGATTTTTTTATTTATTAAATTTTTTTTAAAGTTTGAGCTCTTTTTCTGATAATGTTTTACACCTAATAAAAGCGATTTTTGGAATCATACTCCATGCCGCACGGAGCTGAGAGCCGAGATTTCTGTTGCGACCTTCTATATGTTTCCTCTCATGTTACTTTCTCGCTTCACTTTGCCGCCACCGGATCATTTAGACTAGAATAAACCAGGTCTGCCTGTCGGAGCTGGCGAGCGCTGCAATGCGCCTCACTTTTCCGACCCGCGATCATGCATGCCTCGGAGTTTTCGAAAGCGCCGCGTCCCGCCCCGGAACGCCCACACCGCGCCCATTACACGCCCCTTCATGTGAGGCGCAGCCGAAAGTGGCGAACGCTGCGCCTAACATCGCATCCCTGCGTCGGACAGGGGATTCGAGCCAGTGAGGCGCAGGATACGCCAGAAAACAGGCGTAAATCCCGTTCATACATGTCGCCCTTAGTGTTTTGATAGATTCTGAACACCACAGCCTCCATTTATCCTCCCTTTCCTCGGCGCTGGAAAGAAGTGACATATCACTGTGAAATCATAGCATTTAATACTTTGGGCACATTGCAGCGCAATTACGCCCTGAAGTATGCCCTGCAGATACGCCGTGTGAACACCCCCTTAGGATCAGAAGTGAAACACTTCCTTTTTGGTCAGATTGGGTATCATATCTCTCTTGATCAAAGGGAAAACAAGGCTTTAATCTTCTTCCTGCCCTTGGTTGAATTTGATGAAAACATAGATTTTCAACCATACTATGTAACTATGTAATGGTGTAACCCTGCATGACCCCTTTCTGGAATGTGATGGGATCTACAGTATTTTCATCCCAATTCAAAAGACAGTTGCAGTCATCTGTTCTTGAAGCAACCTCGGGATATTAAAGGAGTTGTCCAGATCAAAATTTGATTTTAAATTGATGCTGATATCAAAAAATGTTCAGAAGAAATTATAAATCTCAGCAACTTAACAAAAAAAAAATTACCTTTAAAATATACCTTTTATTGAATACTTTAAAAACTTTACTTTTAGCATCAGAAATAACCTTACATACACTGGTAATCACCACCTTACTCAGGACATTTTCTTCACTAAATATTCCAACCTCACATGTCACTCCCATGTCACATATTTATTATCCAATATACAATACTTTGGACGGTAAACTCCAATGTATCCTTAAATAGCTATGCCCAAATCTATGTAAATATGGATAAAGGGCATTTCTCCCTATACTAGAAGAACCCTACCAAATCCCTTAAGAGAATATTCTGACATAGAAAGAAATAATTCATGTGTGATAAGAAATAAAAGTGGAGGTTTTTGTGAGAGGGGAAGGAAAGGATGTTTGTCCAATGACTCCTCTTCTGCTACGGGCTCGGGACCAAGCCTAGGCATTCGAGCTACCTCTTTTTAGGACAGCAAAAACTACAGTTCTAAGATAAGTTGACCAGATGTCCTGATTTTTTTGAAACAGTCCCGCCCCTCTCCCCATTGTCCCACGGCCCTGGCAATGTCCTGGTGGGACGCCCAATGTCATCGGGACATTGCCAGTTCGTTGTCGGCTTCCAGGACACTGCCGTGGGCCCAGGGAGCCGGCGATCTTTTCAGTGGTATGTGCCTCCTCTGGAAATGCATACAGTTGAAACTGCTATTACTAAGCAAAGAGCAAGAGTTTGTGGCCCTCCGGTGTATCCAGCACAGGTAGCGTTAGAATATCATCACGCAGCCTGTGCAGGAAGAAAGAAAGCAGCGCATCACTCATCAGGGGAGGGGGGGAAAGGTGAGAACTATTCATTTTTATCCCAAACCTGTACACCTGCCAGGCTAGGGAGGACATGATATACCTGCCTACAAAATATGGGGGGGCATGATATACCTGCCTAGAAAATATGGGGGACGTTTACCTGCCTAGAAAATATGGGAGACATTTACCTGCCTAGAAAATATGGGTGACATATACCTGCTTACAAAATATACGAGACATAATATACCTGCCTACAGACTATGGGGGTCATATACCTGCCTACAGACTGTGGGGTATATGTACTTACCTACAGACTCTGGGGAACGTACACCTGCCTACAGACTATGAGGGACATATACCTGCCTACAGACTGGGGGCCCTATGTACCTATAACCTACTGAGGGGACATATACCTACCTATCTTATTGGGGCCTATATAGGAATGATGGGTGACTCCCCATCCCCGACAGCAGGGATTCAACTTTCCTATCATAGGAAAGAGGGTCACCAAGCTTTTCTATATAGTTCCCCATTATGGTTATATAAGCCCCCCCAAGTAAGTAGGTAGGCATAAAACTCTCACCCCCCTCTCCCCGCCGGGAGGTAGATATATAAGTGTTGGAAAAATGAGGATTCTAAAATATTTGTGTGGTAAATTCTGCAGGAATGAGTAAATTCTGAGGAACGACTTCAATCAGAAAAGACATCACCTATGAGTCCTTAAATGTAACTGCACTGTAATCAGTTATGTGTCTGCAGATCCTGTGTACACTGGTAACTACCACTATGTGGTCACTGTACCACGGTAGTATATAGTCTGCAGAGTCTGTCTGCACTGGTATCTAACACTATATAGTCACAGGATGGTGGTTATATTGGTTGTAGTATAATGGTTTAGGTTCAGGCACAGTTTGGCAGCTATTCTGGATGCTAAATAGGCTGTCCAAAGTCTAGGAAAGCTGGGTGACCTAGCTTTCTTCCAGAGCTGTTACACAGTAATTGGGTGTAATGTGCGTGAACTTTTGTGAAGGGGTGTGGCTTGGTGTAAAGAGGGTGTGGTATATGCAAATTTTGGGGCGCTGCATGTCCTTCTTTCACTCCAAAAATGTCTGGTCACTTTACTTAAAGGGGTTTTGCCACCATGTAATGTTGATGTGGGAACCTCCAAAATGGGTATTTAATCACTTTTCTAAGTATATGTGATTAAAAAAAGTGAAGACTGAGAGCTACAGCATTTCTCAATCCCCCTTGGTTACCTCAAAGCTTTACCTAGTCACGACCCAGGAGCTGACAGGCCGCGCTTGCGTGAAACACTTCTTATCTGATGACAGGCAAAATGAATGAGCTTTTAAGGCACCGGGTAGATAATGCAGTCTGAGGCTGTCTTGCTGTATTGAGAATCCACTCTTGTACTGTTTATTATTTCACTTAAGTTTTGAGACGCTCCCTTGGATTCCTCACTCCTCACACACCCCCTACCTCTCTCCCCTGCAGCTTCATGACTCAGCGTGATTTGTATATATCCTGCTCTCGTGCTGACAGGAGCTAGGTAACTGCCGTCTTGGCAAATCCCCTTTAAGGAACAAGTTAGGGAATTGATAGAGAAAGAGGAACTGGAAATAGTAAACTTGTCTAAGAACTAACATGGCAAGAGCAATCAGATCAGTTCGCAAGAGGTTCTCTCATGTGTACAGGACAGCCATCACAACAGTTTTCATTGGGTAAAAGACCAAAATCTTTTTGTGAGAAAGATAAAATGGGCAAAGTTCTTTCATGAATATGATGAGTCTTAGTGTAGGAGAATGCGTATTGAACAGACTGATCTGTCTGGGGTGAGATGAGCTCTTACAAGAAGAAGATAGGACTAGTGGTAAAGGGCCCTTCACCAATTTAAGAAAGAAAAGCAAATAGAATCCACCCATACAGCCATATTCATGTATTGACAGCTTTTTAGACGTGGTAACTAGTGAATTAAGATAACTCCAGATTCCTAGACAATCTAGACATAATTTGTTCTGCAAAGAAAAAGAGGCCTTGTCACCTTTGCAGCAGAATTCCAGTATTAAAGAAATCCGCTGATAAGAGGAGAAATATTGTGGTTCTTGATATTGATTTCTATAGAGAAATGTGCCTAAAGATGTTAAAAGACAAACAATGTTATGGAATCTTAAAAACAGATCCAACTTCATCATTCTTGGTTGAATTGAAACAAATTGTGGAAGAAGCACTAGCAAATCATGTCATCAGTAAAAAGGAGATGGAATTTTTGACCTAGATTTCCCAGGATGGCAACATTTTATGTACTGCCAAAAATCCATAAAGGGACTACACCTCTTAGGGGTAGACCGATAGTGTCTGGGATTTGGAGCTTAACTAAAAATGCTGGAACATACTGTATATTGATCAAGTATTGAGGGAATTTGTAAACACACTGCCATTCTATATAACTTTAGATTTACTCCTGAAATTGGAGGGGGTGTCCATTGAGAGTGATGTCATGCTGGAAAGCATTGATGTGGAAGTGCTCTACTCTTCAATACCTCATAGAGCTGGAACTAATGCCGTCAACTATTTTTTAGAAACCGGGGACAAATTAATTTGCATTTCATATTACATTTACTTACCTTTGTACTAGAGAGGAAATACTTTTTATTTGATGGAAAGATAAACCACCAGCTCAGGGGCACAGTGATGGGGAGCCCCTGTGCTCCCACGTACGCAAATGTGTTCCTGGGCTGGTGGGAAAACACAGTAGTGTTTTCAGAGCAATATGAGCAGTTGACATCCAAAATCCTCCTATGGTCTAAGTTTAAAGACATATTCGTGCTATGGAAGGGGGAAAGGGAATGTTTTGTTAAATTCATTGAGACACTGAATGTTAATGCCATTGGTCTCAAATTCACTTTTGAGACCAATGAATTCACATTTCACTTCATTGATGTGCAAATTACTAAAAACAAAGATTGCACATTAGATACTAAGGTATTTCTTAAAAAGACGGCAACCAACAGCCTCATGAGGTGGGAGAGCTGCCACCCGGCACCACTGCGTAAAGGGATTCCTAGGGTTCAGATGTGGATACCTTTAAATCACAGGCCAAAGAATTGAGACAGCGCTTCAAAAAAAGGGGTTATCCTAAGAAAGTGCTGCAAGAGGCTTATCAAAGAAAGAAAGGAATTGTCTCCTAGTTTCCTAAACCCAAAGAAACAATGGATGGACGAGGGGATCTTCTTATAATTGGAGATTATGACCTTGGTGCTGAGAGAGTGAGAAAAATACTAACGCAATACATGAATATACAGTACTGTTGCAGAAAGATACTCTTAGAAGTATCCTCCCTAGACGACTGACAATTACGTATTGGAGAGGACACAGTATACAAGACTGTGTAATGAAGAGCCATTTTGTGACGTCACGTAGTACTTATTGGCTGGGTTATATACCACAAGGGGGCTTTCAATGTGGCAAATGCAAATTCTGCAAATATGTGGTAAAAAGCAAAGATTTGAGATTAGAAAATTCATAAATTGTATAACTGTAGGTGTTACAGATGTAGCCACAGGCCCATGTTCATTGCACTATGTGGGTACGCCAGAGAACTAAGTCCCAGAATAGGCAACAATATTGGGGATAATAGACGAGAGGTGGATATCCCAATATCTAAACGCATGAGGAGTAAACATAATGGTCGCATGGCCTTTTGGTCTAGATGGATTATGTTAGTATTATTGACTCATGGGATTAAGCCACTAAACATCCTAAATCTTTCAGAATTTTCATTTACTCTCAATTATGAAATCCTGGTGTGTTGATCTTTTAAATTATGTTCCACTGCATCGGACAAAAAACAGCCAAAAACACCCGGGTTTTTTCCCCGATCGGGTGGGGTTTTGTACAAAAACCGTGGTCTTTTCTTTTTTTGACTCACCCTTTAAAATTGTTTTGTATGGGAAACGCCAAGAAAACTAAAAGCGCCGTGAAATTATACAACAGTTTATAATACGCCGTCCAAAGACAAGCAAGAAAAGACGAGCTGTGGAGACTAAGCTCTTTTTTCTATTGCCACCATGGGGGGCGGGGACGATGACTTCGCGCTTTTAAAAAACAAAAGCGCCGAAAATACGATCTTACCTGTACGGGGAGACATACCCTTTTAGGTTTAAAACTTTGAAAAAAAATTTGGATTTGTTTTCCGTGATGAGATCTTTTGATTGGCAGCTATTATAACAGATACATTAATAATAATTAAGAACTGTGATGGATTTGGCTGCAACTCCTGTTATTCTCATCATAATATAGTGTACCACTATATACCTTAGGGTTGAAAACCCAAAAATTTACTCTCCATGGCGACTAAGGGAAACAATTCGTCCAGATGCATAAAGACGGTCCCCCACTATTTTTTCTGTTGCACCAAAATGTATTTTCTCACTAATCATGTGCCTGCGCAGATGTTTTTTTGGGGTTTTAGGAATATATGAGTATTCACCAAAATAAAAAACATAACAAACAAGATACCAAAATATCAATATTTATTTGGGTGAGTCTATTTTGGTGACATTATGATTTTTTTTAATTGGTATTCATATATGAATATTGTCCAGTTGACTAAATATATGCAGAAGACCAATTATACAATTTTGAGCTAGTGTGCATTTTGATAATGTTTGAAACTTGAAGGGGTTGTGGGACACATTATCTAGTGTGCAGGCGTGAGCATTAATCTTGGTTTACACAATGGTCCAACCATGTTTCATAAATACAGGCTTATTTACATAGAAGTGGATGAACTTGCCACCCAGACAGGACATCTATATACAGACAGTAGATGTATGTACAGATAAGTGCCTGTGAGTGCCCAAGTGACAAAAATGTGTGTAACCGAAAAAAGGAAGGGTTAGCAATTAGGGATCTTGGTAGGCCTAGGAAGATGTATTCTCAGGGTGTGCTTAAAACCAGGAGGGTTAAATAACGATATACAGGGGGAGATGTTCCCAAACTGTGCAGCACGTGCCAAGTTTGGAGACGGCATGGGGGGTTCGGTTATTGACGATTGTAATCGAACTATCAGCAAAAACACCGGGGGGGTAGGGTGATAACAGAATGAGGGGGAGATGTAGGGGGGTGCAGTGCGTGGGGAATTATGGGATAGAGGGGATGACTTATTTGTATCCCGTACTGAAAGGGAAAAACCCTGCAAAGACGCACAGGGGGAACTCATAAGGGCTGGAAAGAAATGGACTGACAGTTGAAGGGAAAATGGGGCCCCCAAGCATAAGGGGGACAACAAGAACCTGGATACTTTGTTGTTGGGACAAGTGCTGGAGCGACTAGAGGAGTTGGGGGAGAACAGGATGGGTTTCTTAGGGTTTGAGATGTAGTTTTTTCCCCATCTGTAAAATTTTTTCTTGAATGATTTGGCCCAGATCTTCAGCACAGAGGCAGTGACCGGGCCACCTTTGGGGATTTTACACTGCGAAGTCAGCATGCATTTTCAAAACGATTTGGCTTAGGGCTAAAATCTGCCCGGCAATTACAGTAATTCATAGCTCTCTGCTATGAATTACGTCTGTCTCCCCCGGCGTACAATATGATCGAATTGTACACCGGGTGAGAGAAGTGACAGGCCACTTCTTCGTGACTCTTACGCGACACTGATAGTGAAGGTGAATTGGGCCCTCCCTCCTCCCCCTACCTATAAGTACGCACTGGACAGCGTGCACTTCTAAAACACACAGCGTACTGCGGGCAGTACAGTACGTGCCCCAATACACCATGTGAACATAACCTTTGGCCTGAGGAGGGAGTAGCAAGTGTCAGTCGTGTTGGGTTATTGTGTTATGTTGAGATTAGTGAGGTGCAGTATTCTTGTTTGGTGTGGTGAAGGGCCTTGTGATAAATCCTAAGCTTGAATTTGTAATGGAGCAAATGCAGTCAGATTGAGTACACTTGTCCCTGGGTTCCCTATGGAATCACCCTCCGTATCTGTCAGGGTCATTTCTCCACAAATACCTGTGACGGTGGCCCAGAACATGGTGTGAACCAAGCCTTAGATGTGACTGAGCCCTCATATACGCACCTTTGCGGTATATATCAGGCACAGGCATGGTTTTCTGTTCACAATGGCTGTCTATAGGTATATGTCTATGGTATCCATTACACAAATACGTCAAGAAACCTTCCTAAACCTCCCATGGTCACAATCAATGAGGTGACACCTCCAGCCACGAGGCTACGCCCACTTCTAGCCACGTGCTCTGCGACTATCAGGACAGCTTCATGACCTTCCGCTTCCCGCCTTCCCAGCACAGCCCATTACCCGAATATCCTCCAATGGCCGCGTTACTGGCTAAATATGGTTCCTGATAGACAGACGGGTTGACCAATAAGCACAAAGCAGCCTACGTACTCAGCCAATCAGCTGTTACAGTGGGCGTGGCGTAGTGTTGTATGAGTAGTAGGCTATAGGGTTGACGGCTCTGTTGCTGGTAACATGGCTCCCAGGGAAAGCTCAGAACGGAGCGCAGTAATGGATGGAATCAGAGCCATCTTATTGGGGCCACCGGGAGCCGGCAAGGGTACGCAGGTGAGACCCCGAGACAAGGACGTGCACGTTGTATGTTGCTGCACGTCCTCTATCCTATACCTAACCTGCTGCGCACCCGGGTGGTGACGTGTGGCCATGTGATTGGCCTGCAGGAAGCAGAGTGAGTGGAGAGTTGCTGCTTCGCTGGCGTGTGCTCATTGAAGAGCAGCCTGGGCGCTAGTTCTGGTCCACTGGCCGGGTGACTGGAATCAGCTGCAGTTTGCAAGCAATTTGAGTAAAATCAAGTCTGTGGAGTGGTGGCTCCTGCCTAGCAGTTCCCTCATGTAGTGCCCTCCTCACCACGATGACCGCTTCCTGACAGGCAAGGTCTAAACTGCATCAGACACAAAATGGCCAAAATCGACCATTATTTTTCCAATGCGCGACTGCGGCTTTTGTCACGTTTTGTGCAGCAAATGCAGTCGCTTCTTGTTTTTTTGATGTCGCCTTTACAACTGTATTGTATGGGAGGACGGCAAGAAAACTAAAAAACGCCCGGGGTTTTTTCAACCTTTTTGTGTAATGCAGCGGGGCCCGAGAAGAGCAGAGAAAAGAGAGTGTGGAGGGCTGGAAACTTTTTTTCTATTTTTGTTGGGGCCCCAGGGAAAAAGATCGTTTTGTTGGGCACTTTTAAAAAACCTAAAAACCCCTGGAAAAAAAAGCGTTTTGAATGCAGTGTAGACATAGCCTTTTTAAAAGCAGCCCCGTCCTTCTGGGAGGTCTAAAGGAGATGGGGCACCCTACAAGGGAAGAGTGGTGGGGTGCGGTTCTGAAAAGGTGACCCTACTGTCCAGAAAAGCCCCCCTTAATTTAAACCACTTGGTGGGGGAAAAGCTGCTGTCCCCTTTCACAGGTGGGGGACAACATGGACCCCAGCCTTGGGCAAAGTTTTACTTTTGTTTCCCGTCCTTTTTTCCTTTTTGAAAAAAAAAATAACCTTTTAAAAGCTGCATTCAACTGTTGATGCCGTTGTGCCGGTTAATGTGTGGCTGTTGCCTTTGTGGCGGGTGCTGGGTAGCGGGCACCATTGTGACGGTTAGGGCCCTGTTCCACCCGGGTTTTTTTTGGGACGGATTTCGTTCCGTATTTCGCGTCCCGTACTGCGTCCCAGTCATTCATTACGGTAATCCACAGTTCTCATAGTGGATTCGCGAGCGGGGAGTAAGTGACATGTCAATTATCCCGGCGGGATACGCACCGTGGCTAAGAATGTACTATGGGGCGGCGAGTGCTGGCCCTGCCCCCGCTGCACAGCACACGCGTAAATTGACGGCGAAATCCCGTCCGCCAATTAGATGTTGGATAAGTCGTGTGAACATAGCCTTAATGTGTGGCGGGCGCTGTGTGACTGGCGCTGACGTACGTCTGAAAATAACATTCATCTTTTAACCCCTTAAGGACCCAGCCTGTTTTGACCTTCCTGACCCAGCCCTATTTTTGAAATCTGACATGTGGTTCACTTCTGTGAGAATAACTTTTGACACTTTTACCATCCATGTGATTCAGAGATTGTTTCCTCGTGACACATTGTGCTTTAAGTGTTAGTAAGCAAATTTTTATAAATTACCAATTTGTTTGTTTCGTGAACAAATATAACAAAATTTCACTGAAAAATTTAGGAAACAAATTAGCGATTTAGAAGTTGCAAAATTTCTGATTGCAGACAGATAATGATTCACACAAGAATAGTTTAAAACAGCATTCTACCATATGTACACTTTAGGTTGCATCATTTTTTAATATCTTTTTTTTTTTTTTAACGACATTAGAGGGCTTTAGAAATTTAGTAGTAATTTTCACAATTTTCAGAAAATTTGCACTTATACATTTTTTTGGGACCACTCTGTTCTGACGTGTTTTGAGGGGCCACTGCCCCATGGGGGGGTTTTTTTTTTTTTTAGATTACCCCCATAATAATGCATTAAGAAACCTTTAAAAAGGGGGAAACCCCTTAAGTATTTACAACATATTTAGGAAGTTTGATAACCCTTTTAGATATTTCACAGAAATTAAAGCAAAAAGTGGAGGTGAAGTTCAAAATTTCGACTCTTTTTTTGCAGATTTCAATATTTATCAATTATTTCCACTGGATTACGGTAAATGTGATAGGTAAATGCAACATAATATCAATTCCCAGGTCGTCTGCCGTTTCGTCGAGATATCCCATATGTGGCCCTTAGTGCTTTATTTGGTACCATAAGCCCCAGAATAGGTGGAGCACCTACATTATATTGGGGATCATTTTCAATACGATTTTTATTGAGGCGCATTCAGGTTGGGACACCCTAAGGTGCCTAAAACTTAATAAACACCCTAAATTAGAACGCTTATTAGGAAACTACACCCGTAATGAATATATCCCCAAGGGGGGTGCATTGAGTATATAGACCCCACAGGTGATTACAAAATTTTTTTTAAGGCATTAAGGAATGTTGAAAAGTAAAAAAATTTTTTTTCCAATATCTGCAATTTTAGCTTAAATGTTTAAGTTATACAAGGAATCCTGGAAAAAAAACCACTAAAACTTTGTTAAACAATATTACTTCCAAGTTTGGCATTACCATACATGTGGGTTGTAAACTGCGTAAGTGTGTCGTGGGGGCATGGCAGGGCGTATAAGGGAGGGAGCGCTATTTGGCTTTTGGAACGCAGATTTTAGTGAGGGCCTTGTAGCATATGCAAACGCCCCCAAAATAGCAGAACAGGCGAAAACATTCCAGAAGTCGCCCCATTTTGGAGTCAATTACCCTCGGATCTCATTAGGGATGTATTCTGCATTTTAGGCACACAGGTGTTCCATAGTTTTTTTTTTTGCATTGGGCAATGAAAATGGGGGGAAAAACGGCAGTTTCAGTATTGTTTTTTGAGTTTCAATTTTACAGCATTCGCGTGCAGTGTAAATGATGTGATAAAATTACTATGGGGGGTCGGTACACTTCAATGATATAGATTTTATATAGTTTTTTCTGTTTTATTACTTTATACAACAGTTGAAAATACGTTTATTTAAAAAAATTGCGTTTTTTATGTTGTACCTATATGCTGACAGCCATAATTTTTTTTTTTGCTGTTTTGCAGAGCTGTGTATGGGCTTTTTTTTTGCGGGATGTGTTGAAGTTATTTATTGTTACATTATGTGGTGCATATGATGCTATAGTTATGTTCATTTTTATTTAGGTTTTTTGAGATGTTTGTAAAAGAATACAGCGCAATCTTGGTAGTGTTTATTTTTATTTTTATATAGGGTCACTGTACGGTATATTTTGAACATGGTGGCTTTACTAGCGGTCAATACGATTACAACGGATTACCAATTTGTTATTTTTTTTATTGTTTTACGCTGTTTTATACAATAAAAACATCTTTTATTCAAAACGAAAATACGGTTTTTGCATCACCTTAGTTTGAGAGCCATAACTTATACATTTTTCTGTAGCTTGAGCTGTGTAGGGACTTGTTTTTGCGAGAGAGGAGTTGGACGTTTTTCCATTAGTATCATTTTTGGGGGGACAAGGCTTTTTTTGATCGCTATTTTTTTTAAATCATTTTATGCTAGGACCAGGGGTGAAAAATATGCTATTCCTAGTAGTGTTTTTTATTTTTATTTTTAACAGGGACTCACAGTTGCAGTATCCGTTGATAAGATTAGCTTTACTTTTGGGTCGCTACGATTTATGGCGATACCCAATTTATATAGTTTTTTTTATGTTGAAGCACTTTTAAAAAAAAGAAAGTGTTTTTTAGTGTGTATTAAAACAATTTTATGCATCGCTTTCTTCTGAGAAGCTATAAATTTTTTATTTTTTGGATCAGACTGTATAGGACCCATCCCTCCCCTTTTTTTTTGCAGGGAGAACTGACATTTACTTTGGTTAAAACTTTGGGAGAGTTTATAGGGTTTTTGATCGCTTTTTATTCCATTCTATGATGCTGCGGGATGAACAATAATCTTATTCTGTGATGGTTTTTTTTTTTTTTGTATTTTTTTTTTTTTTTTTTTTTTAATACGGCGTTCACGTCCGGGTTAATTAACATGACAGATTTATAGGGCAAGTCATTACGCACGCGGGCGATACCCCCAAATATGGGTACTTTATTTATTTTTGATCTTTTTTGGGCGCGATTGGTTTTGTTAAAGGGGAAAAGGGGGTATAGTACGTATTTATATTTTATTTTTTCGTGCTTTGTGTTTACTTTTTTTCACTTTTTCACATTCTTATTTTACTTTTCCCCATAGGGGATTTGAATGAGGATCTTAAGATCTCTCATTCTATAGGAATACAGTGCATAGCTTGTTGCTATTGACTGGTTCCTATGACAACTGTCAGTCACGATGCCGGGGCGTGCCCACAGGGCAAGGCTTGGCATCGTGACGTCCACAGACAACACGGAAGGCATTCTCTGTCTTCCGTGGTGTCTGTAAGGAGGCAGGAGCCGCACGGATCGCCAGATCCGTGCGCTGCTGCCGCCCGACAAGAGCGCAGGAGGAGCGATCTCCTCTTGCGTCTTCTTAATTATTGCGACGGATTTGTCGCGATAATTACGGGGGGGTTATCGCCCCCCCCCCCCCCCGGTGCGTCGGGGTCGGGGCCAGATGTGTGCGGGATGTCGGCTGTAATATACAGCTGACACCCCGCGCCGAGTCGCGAGAACTCTGCTTTAGAGTTCGCGCGATCTCTGGACGTATCCATACGTCAGGTGCGTTAAACCCCAAACCACCTGGTACGTATGGGTGTATGGATACGGCCAGGGTCGTGAAGGGGTTAAAAGCTGCATTCGACTGATGGCGCCAGTGTTGTGGCGGGCGGTGTGTGGCTGGTGCCAGTGTTGTGGTGTAGAGTGTGGCTGGTAAAAATCTGGGTGTAAAATACTGGTCCAGTTGTATAGCAGAATCCGACAGTATTCTACAATTGCCATGTAGATTTAGCCTAAAGTAGTATTTATTTCTGACCCGATCATGGCATAATGACCTGAAACAATGGATAATGCAATGGAAACCTAACAAACCCCAATGGAGTCTGTCGAGCACTGTTGATATCTGTCATAGAACAGATCTGATTTCATCTGAGATCTGCTCTTACTGTGAAGGGAAGCAAAATCCAGACGGCCATGTATCTGGTGATAGGCTTTATCTTAGCCCACATGTTTAAAGCTAATCATTGTGAACCTTGTCTTAAGAGTGAGAAAAATCTCCACCAAGTCTTTAGAAGAATAAACTTTGGAATGGCATCATCCCTAGAGCCAAGAAGAGTTGTCTGCTGTCCTGACGTGTCTGTTTAACCACCCTAGTGACCAGCAAAATGTTTCCATTATTACTCCTACGCGTTCCAGCAGTCATGACTGATGCAACTGAGGCTTTGTTTTGAGAGAAATTTTTTTCAATGTAGTTTGAGGGTACTTTTATTTACTTTTTTTTTTTTTTTACTTTTTCACCCTAAGGCCTCGTTCACACCAGGGCTGAAGCCCCGACTCCTCAATTTCCCAAACCTCCGACTCCTGACTCCCTCATACACGGGATGTTTACGTGATAATTTACTGTATAAAAAGGTAAACATCAGGGTGTTATCACCTTATGATACAATAAAAAAGCTATTAAGCTAGAACAGACATGAGAAGCAAAATGGAAAAAAGTTTTGATTTTTTTTGAACACTTGTGGGTAAAAATTTTTAAAAAGGAAAAACCCGGGTTATTTGTACCCCCAAACCCAGTCTGCCAAAATTGGGAATGTGTGGGAAGAGCCCCTGGGATAGATTTTGATCAAGACATGCTTTAATCTGACCCAGGGGGGCCCAAAAGGGGATTCAAGGGGCCGGGGCTGAAAAACCAAAAAGGGGGAAATTTCCCCCCCCCCAAAAAAAAACTAACAAAAAAAATAAAAAAAAAACATTTTGATTTTTAGGAGGGACAAACAGTTAAAAAATGCAGTTAAAAGGAAAGGAAAAATTTCGAACTAAGCAGATTCTAAATTTCTTTTAAAGCAAAAATTTTTGTGTTAAAATAGGTAAAATTTTTCTGTTATAAAATTACAGTTTGCTCATTTCACAAAGGTGGGGGAAAAGGGGGAGATATGGAACCTGAAAAATCACAAGTTATTTCCCCTTTTTTACCATTTTGCTTGTCAGGTTAAAAAAATATTTTTTGGATATGACTTTTTGAAAAACCCCAAAAAAAATTTTTAAAAATGGGAAAAAAATTTCCGGAACCCTTTGTGGGGTCTTTTTTGGATTTTGTTCTGAGAAATTGAATTGCCCCATCAGATCCTGCATACTTGCCCTTTCACTTTTAAAATTCATGTTTTCCCAAGGCTACAAACCGGCCTTTTTAAAAATAACTTGGGGGGGGGGCCCAAAAGCGGGGGGCCCAAAGGGGGGGGCAACATCTCAACAATGGGGGTATAAAGGGAAATTGCCTCAGCCACAGTCAGGTTGATGAAGGGGTTAAAGGTTTACTTCTTTAAAAAGCGGGGATGAAAAATTTTGCTAAAATCGGGTTTGCCCGGGGAAAGCAAAAATTTTTTCCCCCCGGGGGCAGCCCCTTTGTGTTTCCATTTCTTTTTCAATTCCCTTTCCTCTTGTGAAAAGGGTGAAGAAAATGGGGACCCCCGAAAGAAACCCCCCAGGGCCCAAAATTCCTCGGGGGGCCTCATTCCCTTTCCGAACTAACTGGGAACCCAAATTTTAATTATATTTTTTTGGGGATTTTCCGGGAATTTAAACCCCTTTGGGGGGAATCCGAGCCTGGAAAAAATAGGTACCGGAACCCCAAATTCCTCCAAAACCCCTGCATTGGGGGCATTTTTAAAAGTGAAAAATTTTTTTGTAGTAAAATGGCCCAACCCCGGCTTTTTATACCTTTATGAAAACCAAAAAAATGGGGAGCAAATTTAGAAACCCCCAAGGACACGGGGCCCCAAGGAAAAAGGGTTTAAAAATTTTTTTTTGGATTTTTTTTTTTAAACTTTTTGGGGTTGGGAGCGGGGGGGAAAAATCTTTTATTTGAAAACCAAAGCCCCCAGCCCTGCACCCCCCTTTTGGGAATTTGGGGAAAGGAAGGGAACGGGGGTTTCGGGGTTTTTGGGGGGTAAAGGGAACCGGGTTTTGGAATTTCTAAATGCAGAGCCCAAAAGGGGAATTCAGGCAGTTTTAAAAAAAACCAAAAAGGGGAAAATTTCCCCCAAAAAAATAAAAAAAAATAATAAAAAAATTAATTTTTTTGGATTTTTTTTGGGTTGAAATTGAAAAATAACCCGGGGAGGGTTAAAAAATTGAAAGTCACATTATATTTTTTAAGAGGGGGGCCCAAGGATGATTTTGTATTTAAAAAAAACCCGCACCCCTTTCCAAAGGTTTTTAAGGGGGTTGGGGGGGAAAAATTTGGAGCCTAAATGTCCCCAATTTTTTCCCAAAAAAAAAATTGTTCCCCCTTTTTGTTTTTTCAGGGGGAAAAATTTACTTTTTATTGGTTTAATTTTTTTTAAAAAACCCCCAAAAAATTGAAAATTTATAAAAAACACTGCGGGAAAGATTTGTGAAGTCTATAAAATTTTGTTCTAAAGGACATAGTATTCCCCTCCTCGATCCTGCATAAATGACCTCATTTTCTGATCTAAATTTCCAGGTAGGGGAAAGACCTCTCTAAATTAACTTGGGTTGGGGGCAAAGCGGTGCCCCCCGGAAAAAACATTTTTTACCACTGTGGGGGTATAAAAGGGAAATTTGGGCCCTCGGCCAAAGTAATTTTTGATAAAAAGGGTTTGAAACTTTTACTTTTTTGAAAACGGGTAAAAAATTTTTTGCTGAAATTGTTTGCCCTGGGGAGCGGGATTTTTTCCCCCGGGGGGGCCGTGTTTCTGCCCATGCCCATAATTACATTTTTAATGGGGATGGGGGGGGTGAAAAAAATTTGGGGTAGCATTTTAGACGGGGGGGGGCCCCCCAATTTTTTTTGTTTTCCTTTTGGCATAAAAACAAAAGGGGGGACCAATTAAATTTATATTTTTTCGGGTCGGTCCCTTTTAGGGACGACTCTGCAAAATGGGAACAGCCCCACACCCCTGCACTTTATTGGCCCTAACAGCAGACTTACTGACTAAACCGTCCTGGAGTCTTTTCTGGGTTTCCCCAGGGGGGGATTTTAAAGGGGGTTTTTCCTTATTTCTTCCCCAAATTGATTTTTTAAAAAGACGGTGCCCCAAAGTAGCGGGGAAGCCCCCCTTTGGGATCTTTCCTGGTCATGTTCATTGGAAAATTTGTTTTTTTTCCCTGCACAAGGTAGTTCACCTACCCAATGAAGCGGATGGGATGGGCAAGTGGTGTGCATTCTGCAGCCCCAGGAGAGGGATCCAGACCTCACTCAGGGACAGTTCCCAGCCCTTGGGTTTATTGCGACATCTGGAGGTCAATACCCAAAAAGAGAGCACCTAACTTAAAAAGGGGTCACTTGGGCTTCCCTGATGGGGTCACGCAGGGGACTTTGGGTATGACAGCCCTTTGGGGCTGCCTTTTTGGGGGGGAAAGGGAGGGGAAAGGGAGGCATTTTGTCCCCCTTTGGGAAAAATAGAAAAATCCTAAGGGTGGGCTCCTGGAGTGGGGTCCCGTTGGGGGGGATTCCCAAAAAGGGGGTTAAATTGATTAGGGGAAATTTTGGAAATGGGGGAAAATGGGGGGATTTTACCAAACCCAAGAGCAAGTTTTTCGTCATATTTAGCTAGTCGTTTAAAACAATCATTTTTCGGGGGGGGCCCCCTTGGAAAATTAGGAGGTGCATCTGCACGTTTGTATAAAGCCACTTTCCCTTTGCACAAATTTTAATGAAAATTTCAGAAAACTGAGTTTTTTTTAAGTTTGTGATATGAAAACGGGTTTTAAAAGTTTTTTACCCCAAGAGATAAAAACTTAAAGCAGTGTTTGGTGTTTGTTAAAGCTTTTAAACCTTTAACGGCAGGGACTTTTCAGCCTGTCACTAGACCCCCTTTTCCCCGGTTTTAAGGGCCCAGTAAAATGGGTAAATCTACAAATGGAGAATGGTGATTCACAATGTATGATTACAGACAATTGTTGTAAGGCAGAAAACACCATTGTCCATGAGGTCTATTAGCCAAAGACTGAAGTGGATCCAGCAAGGAGGAGATGTAGAAGTCTTTACAATCCTTGTCAATCCACTCCTGGTTTGGCTTACAAAAAAACTGCATAGAAACTTGCATATGTGTATCCAGCCTAAGTACATGCACGTGCAACAGATTCTTAAAGAGTTGTGTTGGCAAAATATGTCCTTTAAAGGGCGCAGACCTCCCTTAAACAATAACGGGGGATGCCCCCAGGTTAGTTTATTAAGTCGTTAAGCCTTTAACAACAGGGAATGGTTAGATGGAACTGCCACCCAACTGCTGAATAAAGTATCCGATCCAAATAGTCGCAGAGCATAAAGGAATTGTTTTATTGCTGCAATTACTGGAAGGGGCCCCATGCAATAAAAAAAATGGCACATTTTGCATGAGTTTAGTTCTAGTTCAGCAAAAAAGTGATATTGGGTACCCCTAGAATATCTTGTTATATAGTGGGTGACAACTGCTTCACCTAATAGGAGGAGCCCTTATTTATTGTTGTGGGCTATAAGTGTCCCAAATTGCAGGTGTCAAAAATTTTTATTAGGTTAAAGGGTTTTTCTACCACTTAAGCTCTGGTGAAAAACTGCAAGGTAGGGGATTTAGGGCTTTCCATTATTCTTTGTGGTAAAAGGCAGGTTTGGGTGGTGTTTCGTATTGGCCAGTGGATTGGCAAATATCTGGTACTGGGGGCTGTTCATTAAAATAATGGGGTGGCTTAACAGATTTATAGTATAGTAATTATTTGATAAATGGAGCCCACAGTTGAGCGGAGTGCTTTTTACACTTGTAATTAAACTTAGGGTAAAAACCTCAAGCTTATGCGGCTTGTGATATGGCTTCACCATGGTTTTCAGGACAGCCCGATTGTGGAGCAATCACATAAGGCTTTGTCTATACAGCACTGGTTTCTGGCTCAGATTTTTTTGGTGGACTCCCGTATTAAGAATACGGCCCAGGGGCCATAAATTGAACCTGTAACCCAGTGCCTGGCATTAGGAAATCTGTGCTATTGTCTACACAGTACGGATTTTCTACTGTAGGATTTCTAAACCGACCATGGATCTTTTGCACAAACCCACGCCAAAAACCGTGCTTCGGCGATGTTCATGTTTTTATGGTTTTGGTAAAACACAACCAGTTCCTGTGAAATTTGTTTTGCTCATTTACATTCTGCAGTATTTGCTATAGATCAGGGGTGGAAATCGGGATAGGTTTATTGTGGGTTATTATTAAGAGCGTTATGGTTTATTTTTAATTTGTTTGTATTCCACGGGGCTCCCAGGTTGGGCAGACAAACGTACTTGTGTGTGTCACCTTGTTACAGGAACAGGGGAGACACTGGTTGAGGGCCACTGAGTGGACTTACAGGCGGTTGAGCTGGGCAAACGCTTGAAGGCTACAATGGATGCTGGGAAGTTGGTGAGTATGTCTTGGTCAGATGCAGATGGATTTATTTTGAATATCTATATCCATCTATATCATATACAACAATAAGACATGAGAAGGGGGAAAATAATTATGTTACAGACTACATACAATACATACACACACATAGCTGAAACCAGAGGTTAACGTACACTATATAAAAAGACACGTGCATGTTTTTCTCACTATCTGACATGAAATCAGAATAAACCTTACCTGTTTTAGGTCAATTAAGATTACCAAAACTATTTATATTTGTCTTATGCAAGAATGAGAGCGGCATTTTTATTACACCAGTCCTGTCAGGAGGAATGGGCCAAAATTCCTACCAACTATTGTGAGCAGCTTGTCCAAGCTTTTTTCAGGAAAAATTGCAGCGCTTCCAATTGAGAAATATAAAGAGACATTTATTTTAATGTGTCGAATGGCGACTTTCTCAAATTCGAGAGGCTTATTTGATAAATATCTCTACTTCGTATTTTTTCGGACTATAATATGCACTTTTATTCCCCAAAATTTTGGGGAGAAAATAGGGGTGCATTTTAGTCAGAATTAGAGATGGGCGAATTTCTCAAAAATTCGGTCACTTCGCCGAATTTTCCGACAAAAATAAATTCGTAGTCAGAATTACGTAGGGGACGAATCGCAGTTAAAATGCAGCGCATTTCCAGGCTGCACAGAGCCTGCAGGCGTGCTGTTAGAACGTGATGATGTGCCATGTTTAAAATATGCAGAGGGGGCTTGAGTTTGGTCTTCACCTACAAATGGTTGTGCTTTTAGTATGACATTGCAGATGATCTGCAGGAACCGCTCTTAGAATCGCTTCACTATAATTCCTCTGGGCATTAAGGGCAAAACTAGACCAAAAAACTGAAGCGGGAATGTAGCCTGATAAATTATACCACTAGCCCCCATCCCGTAACCCGTTCCATATTGTTGAACACCCAATCTGTTTCCCTTTTTATTCATCTTAAAATTCCACCACATAATGTGACAGGAGTGTGGAGGGTGATTCCCCCCTTTTTCCCATGTCCCCACAGGTCCCGCAGTGAGGTCAGATGTAATAGTGGTCACCACTAAAAATACAATTTAACCAATCTTAGTAAGCGGTGGGCCAAAACAGGGAGGAAGTCAACAGAATGGCACAATGAGCTGAGAGTGGAGCAGGGTGGATTTTTGATTTAAATTAACTGATTTAAATCACGATTTAAAATCATAGTCTCAGTAAGGCTTGATTTAAATACAGTCGAATTGAAAATCAAAGTTCTCTAACCTATGAACTAGTTCTTGCTACTTTTAACTATTGCAGTATAATGCTGACATACTAATATTTTTTAGAATCAATTCTTATTTCACTTTTTCTCCCAGTTTAATGGGTTTAATCATTCATATTTGGTACACCACTGTTCTGTTTGTTAACTCACATATATTTTACACCACCCCCCACACAATATATATATATTTTAGAAAAGAAACTTAGACTTTCAGCCCAGCCAGACACATTGATAAACTTAAATACTACTTTTCCCTGCTGTCCTTATGTCGCTCACTTGTCGTCATCTTCATCATCATCATCATTCTTCTTTGTTTGTATTCCTATTCATATCTGGAAAGATAATAAAAGCTTTCCTGCTTCTATTGGGTCACTAACCGATTTCTCAAATTAGAAATGAATGAGTCGCACAAGGAAGGAGAATATTCTTTCAATGCCTGCAGAAGAAGTACGCTGTTAAAAGTGAAATCATTACTTGAACAGTCTCTAAATCACAGCGCTTTAAGTGTCTTCCACAGTTTACTGGGTGTGACCCTCCTTAAAAGTATCTTCAGCAACATAAATTTCTTGAATGGTTCCCCCTTAGATTATGTTTATTATAGTTGCATTAAAGATGGATGGTTGCTGATACCCATGTTATTAGCTAACTCTCTTCCTCATGCACTTAGGTTTTTGACCCTGATATTGGATATTGACCCTAAAATATATCCAATAAAACAGTGAGGCAGTATACACGTTGTATGTTGTAGTGTTACCAAAATTGTAGTTGTTTTAAACTGTCAATACCATAATACCACGAAAATGTTCCATGATACTGTAAATATTTACAGGTATTGTGTTCACTCAGTTCCTATCCAACCATATATAAACGCAACCGCTATAAATACAGGATAATTAAATATTCATAACAATGGATAATTAAAATGTGTCTTGTAGTGGTAGGTGTTGGGGATTTATCAGTTTAATCCATAAGGGACAATTTACATTGTTTATTCCTCCCCCACCATATCTTTCTTAAAGCCATGTCTTGAGGTGGGATTTGGCCTGTTGACAGATGACCATCTATTTTTATCATCGATATTCTTCACAAAGTGTCATCAAGAATAGGGCCAGTTTTTGATTATACTGCTCAAAAACGTCCACCACAGTGTGTAGTTCCCAATCTAACAATCTTGGTGGGAAGGCGGTGTAAGATTGGTTCCACCCCAGTTCTTTAATAAGGAGCTGCATGTCAGCAAAATGTATTATTATGTAATATATTAAAGGCCCAATTTTTACCCAAACCCACTATTAGCCTTTTAAATTATCTGGGAACACTATAAGGTCTTTGGTGTAAGAGTGAATGTATGAGCACACTTGCAACATTATGTTAAATAAGGCCGTCTTAATTTATTTCCCATCCATCTCTTATTAAAATCTTATCATTCATTCTATTGGTATACGTTTGGCAGCCATAGACCATTTGGACCAAACTGCGTACTTACGGACATTTTTAGGACTTTATTGTTACCATTTTGTTACCTGTATCTAGTGCCATATTTTTACTATCCCACAAAACATGTAGTAATTTCTGATGTGTGTTTGGTGCAATTATTCCCAGGTGAGTAGGATATTTTCCAGTTGAAATGTGTGCATGGTGGTTGGTCAAAGACTTTAACCCATCTTATCCTGATTGTTAATCCCAATCCCCACCAAAAACCACATAAATTGTTAACATTTTTTGTGACATTTTCACCCCCCTCCCCACCACATTTCAAATAACTAAGGGTACCAATTTTTACCCTACCCAGGGGTCCCTGGGTAGTGCCCACCATATGATCCATTTCTCTGTTCATACAACTTGATTTCCAGCAGTTTCCTGCTACATAGCTCTGCTGGGTGGACTGTATCAATGGTCTCAGTGGTGTGGTAACTGAACCATCTTAATGAAAGGTGGGTTTCTCAGTCAGACGGAAGAATGTCTATTCGTTGCATAATTAAACTGGC
This sequence comes from Phyllomedusa bahiana, assembly GCA_025379985.1. Taxonomy (NCBI): domain Eukaryota; kingdom Metazoa; phylum Chordata; class Amphibia; order Anura; family Hylidae; genus Phyllomedusa; species Phyllomedusa bahiana. Next base: position 22,723 of record JAODAL010013795.1, on the reverse strand, counting down.
AATTTTTTCATCCAATCAACTTTTTTAATCTGCTAGTTCCTTATCACAAATCTACCTTTGTTGGTTTCCACAGGTGAGACACACCCAACCCCCCACACCCCCCACCCCACCCCCCCACCCCCCCCACCCCCCACCCACCACCCCACCCACCCCCTGTTGTGGTGGGTGTGTGTGTTTGTGTGTGCAAAACAGGATTTTTCTTCCATTTGGGTGGTGAGGGTGGTGATCAGTGTGGCTGTGGGTGTCTGATGATGAATTTTAGGTGCCTGCTAATAGGAATTGATCGTCATAGCCTGGTTGGGGTGGAGGAATTTATCTTATGTACAACTGTCGAACATGGGTTATTGGTTATTTTGATCATTGGGGGGGGAGGTTGGGATTAGGGTATTACCAAGTGCAATCCTTGCTAATCCCCTAAACACACCCAACAACGTCAATTGGGCTGTTTATTTTTATTGTATTTATTACAATTTCTGATTATTGTACATCAAACCAAAACACTGCCCCTGCCCAAAAGGAATATTTGTTTTTCTTTCATCATAACTGTACCACATGACGCAGTAACATTGCCAGTAATAATAAGAAATATAATTTTTCTCACACATGACAGTTCAGTCGTTAGAAATGGTAAACATTTTTATTCGAATCCTAACCATGGTAAGGGGATCATGGCCCGGTTCAGTGTGTTTATGGGTTGGTCATCTTAATCACAGAACTCGCATGATGTGCCTCCATTCGGCGCCACAGGCCTTGCATCTCTTTGTTGCGATTGTTTGAGTTTTGCCACGCATGCCTTGCCTTACTGATAGGCGAAGGAGCTTCACTTAAAATATTCCCAATGGGTCTCTTACAGCCTGTGACATGTATAAAGGAAAGAATTGTAATAAAACCTCAGTATCATACCACAAAACAGCTCCCAGATCCTTGTACAGTCTGTGGCTTTGCTGCCAGTATTGTGGACTCAATGTTTCAACTTTTCATTTTTCTTGTCTGCATGCCCCTTCCTATCCTTCTCACACTTTGGATTCACATTTTCTTGTGCTTGAGCAAGATATATTTCCACTCCAAACAATCAGGGAAAACCATACATTGGTCTAACTGCCCTTCGAGTCCAAGGTCCACTTGAATGGGGTGTTGGGTCTGGTATTCAATAGGGTTTTTGAAGTGACCAACAAGTAGGGATTAAGGTCTATTATACTCAACTCTTGTATTCATTATATTGCTTAATCATATTTTCTGCCTAGTGAAGACGAGGGTGCGGACCTCTGCGGAGATCAATTCAGTTCTGAGAACTGCGTAAGTAACATCGAGCGTCTGTGTATTATAGGAGAGAACTGCCCACTATCCTAAGAAAACATCGGAAGAGTGCATCGGCATTGTGTATGTTACACCATATATTGCCTTTATTCTACTGAGTTAAACAACTCCCGCTTTATCTAATGATGGAAGAACCTTGGGATGTAAATTATTTTCCTCAAAAGCTGTTTATTGAGAGAAAATTTCGATTTTTAAATACGTTTTTTTTTTATTTTTTTTTTTTTTAAATTTATTTTTTTTTATTAAAAAAAAAAAATTGTTTTTTTATCCACCCTGGTGTGGAGGGTCACAACTGCAGAAGTACGTGTCGGTCAGGTAGTGGCACAATGCACAAATTCTAGCGAGGTGGCAAAAAAAAAGAGTACGGCCACAGAGTGGCCACCTGTAAGATGTGTAAAATGGACGGGTGACGGCGGCATGGAGAACACGAATGAGAGTCAGAGTGGCACAATGACAGTGTGGATCGTCAACGGCAACAGCAGCAGAATGAGGCAGAGGTGGCCAACAATGACACTGTTGTGGTGGGTCTGGCAATTACCTCAGTCACTGTAAGATTGGTGGATAGGGCAGATGGAGAAACGGCAGCAGAAGTGTGGGCGGGCATCAGAATAGTGGCTTGAGGCAAGGTTTGTTTGAACCCAGGACTGCGCCTAAGTCATTCGAGTGTGTGGAAATCCTGAGGACGATACACGCACCTATTCAGAGTGACTAGGTCAGGCGTTCCATAATGTCCGGTGAACAAGGGGTTCTCCTTAGGGTCATCGATGGACCCCCCGCCGCACTGAACACCCGCTTGATGCACACTACTGGCCGGGCAGGACAGCTCTCCACTGCAAAACTCGGCAAGTTTGCGGCCACAATCCAGTTTTGGCTGCCCAGTAGTCAGCTCTGATCTTCTAACTGAGGTGGCTAGTGTGATGTCAAAGTAGGAACCTATACTGTTGGTTCAGGGAACCTGCTCCAGGTCCTCTGTCTTGCTGGCGAACTGCCCCTCGCCACTATCCATATTCAGTGCTTGGTAAGGGTAAAATTGGTCTTGTGTCTAATCCCCCCATATGTAACCAATCCAAATTTACACTTACATGGGGATTTGTTATGTATTCTATGGTTAACCAGTAATACCCCCCCCCCACCCCACCCACACGTCCTGTCCGTGGGTCCTAGATACTAATGTATGTACCGGACTTGAGGTGTAAATATCCCGGTACAGTCCCCAAATTATGATTCGTCGGTTGGGTACCCCCTGACTGTTTTCCCTGTCACTACTACTAGGGCAGTCGGCCAATAGATTACGGTGGTTGAGGTAAATTACCCTATAATGTATTTTTGGAGTTTTTCCTATCACTCTCTGAAATAGCTGAAAAGGCTCCATCTGTGGAACTATATTGGGATGTTTCCAATTAGGGTGGAGTGATGGCCAGTAATTACATCCCCTACAATCCACGTTGTGGGTCATATGCTGACTATTAGGCTGTCACCTAGCCAGGCAAATATGCTGCGGGCCCATCTGCCCTACAAGATTTGGACCTTCGTGTGTCTGTGTGGCACCCCTGCTCCATTTCCACTGTGTATCACTGCCACGGTTGCTTGGGGGTCCTTCACCTAGTTACCTCATCTCATCCACCTCTCCAGGCTGCTCCTCATCCTCTTGTCACCTGGGTTAGAAAATCCACTCATTTCATCAGACCAATGCTGTCTGTATCAAATGTCACTCTCCGCCATTTTCAGTCCCCCCGGACTCATGTAGGCCGTGAGTTTGAGATTGTTAGTAGCCGTCTCCAGTTCCCCATGCCCTGTACAGATTTTACCTATTCTGTTCCAGGGACATGAAGCGTGGGAATGAAGTTATTCATCCGTTAGTCTAGTGGTACAGTGGCACCAAAATCCTTTGGGGGGTGTCCTCCCTATTGGGACTCTGCCACATATACAACACACATGTGGTCCCGTTTGGTAATGTTCGCCGCCTTTGAGCTATCCCACAGATGTTGTGCTTGTGGTCCAACCACACAGTATAACACAGCAGTAGTGATGTATCCCTACTTTTTATCCCGCTTGATCATTTAAAAAAAAAAAAAAATCCAGTTCATGGGCCCCTTTCTACTTGTTAAATTCATGTCGGGTCCAACAAGTGCAGGCTGAATTCAGCTGGTTGGAAACATTGCATATCGAGTAAGTATGTGTGTGTTGGGGGTGTGGAGGACCGTTTGCCGCCTGCACACTCGAGGAGGGGTCGTTCCGGGCTTTGTAGAAATGGAACATGAAGGGCATGCCACAGTTATTCCAAGCCATTTTCAGAATCTGAGAAGATCGGTGAAAGACATCAGTAACCTTATCACAACAGATTGAAAACACGTGCGCCTTTAGCAGGGCGCAAATGGACCAACCCTCCTTTGAGTGCACAGCGCGGACACCATGTTCCTCCCAATTCGTCCGTCAGCATTTGGTTCCACGATTTGCTGTTGGCACGCCGGAGAAAGCCACACATCGATTTCCTTTGTTGCATGACGCGGTGCTAGTTCCTCCCCTGTGTTGCACTTCGTTCGCCGAGCAATGCCAGGTTGTTAGAACTGGTCTGATACGCTGTGCCCTAAATACAATGTTGGTATGATGGAGCAGTACTTGTGGATGTTAGAGATGGGTGGTGTAGGTGGTGGGAGGGATGGCGGGACATTGGCGCTGGTTGCAGCAGTTTGACTAACGTGGAGGAGAAAGCGGCGTTGCTCGTGTCAAAGTTGTTGGGTGTGCCTGGGATGGAAGCACATCTCACCCTCGTTGGGCCGTAAAGGACATGTAATGGCCCTGAGCGTAGTTACCTGCCTCCAGACGGTTCCGCGCTTGCCCTGTGGCACTTGGTGAACATAACACGATAATGCTTGAGGATGGCCACTTCATGTTTACATTATTTATGAAGAGTCTGGGGACTACTGCCTTTTTGGAAATGAAATTACGGCTGGGAACTCCTCCTTCTCGGCTCGGCACAAGCCATTAGTTCTCATGATAACGGTGCAGAGTCCACACATTTGTGAAAGGGAGGGACTGCTAATACCAACAACTTGGACAGGAGCACGGTCAGCTGCTGCACCTTAGGCATGGTTGGCACGCTATACTGTAGTCTCTTTGCAATCGCCTCGTGTATACGGACTGCTGGCGGCTCATGAGTTAGCGAGGGCAGGGAGATACTGGAACCGGGAGTTGGTCAAAGTGGAGACAGCTCCCTTTTGCAGAGGTGGTGGAGCCTTGATGGCTGCAATGGCCATGCGGTGCCACTCGGGCGCTGGATGCTGTTCGGTGCGGATCGGCAGAGGACACCAAAATCTGAAGCCACGTTTCTCCCAGCCACTGAATGGTCGTACACTGCATCCGTGTTGTCTGCAGGGCTGTAGGTGCCAACGTTAGCTCCCTGGCCACGCTTCACTTTCTGCCCACAGATTCTTAAATATACCCATATTCGGCTTCCTCCCGGATGTGTCTTAGCAATGAACTGCCACACCGCGAGTATCGGAATTTACGACCAACAGCTACGCACTGAGGTCTACTGCCGACGCTGCACTCGCTGAAGCCCTGTGCCGATACTTTGTCTGGGCACACTGCGAAGCGGGTTTTTTTTATACCCCCGTGGCCGATTGGCTCCGACCTCACACTGCTGCTATCCTGCTGACTTCACGGACCACAAAAGACCCTATTTGCTGGCTGCGCTGCTGCCTTGACGCGGCAAGCTGAGCCCTCTTATCCTGACCGATGATGATGCCCTTGCCTAACCGGCTCCCAAGGTGCGGTCGGTACATCTTCATCCAATTTGGGTTTCATCGTCAATGCTAGTTCATCACCGGTCTTTGGATTATGCGAGAGCCTGACCTCTATACATGGACCCCTCCCATGCCATCTCCACTATCTATACTTGCCGCCTACTGTCAAGAAGCAGGTGTTATTGGCTTTTCTTCAGCTGCCATGTAGCTGGCTGACTGCCCTCCTCCAAATTGTTCATCTCGCTAGTTATTAGTGAGCGCTCGAGCCTCATACCACATAGTAGGATCTTGGCTGAGGCGAACCGGATCGGCGGTCAGAGGCGGGTGAGGACATGTGAGAGCCACTCGACCGGCTCCCGGGCATGCCAACTAATGGTTTGTGTCTGAGGTTCCCACGACTGCTTGTGCTGGGGGTATGTCAGAATGACTCTGGGAGGAAGAGGATATGGAACTAGTCACCAATCAAGAAACCCTTGAGTTGTGAACAACCACACCAGTGCGTAGATGAACAGCTGGCAGTTCGTGGCCTACCCGAGAGACCCCTGCTGCGAGGTTCCCCTTTGCTGTTGCTTCGACATTGCTGTTCCATGACATGTTTGTGCCTCTCGCAGGTGCACCAGAGCCTGCCACCTCTCTTCTGACATACTGTTTGTTCTAAAATGTACAGGGCCACTGTTTTGATGGAAGATATCTGTATATGATAAATATACACCCTGTTTTTGACTCCAACATGTAAACAACCCAGTAAACAGCGTTGGGTAACCCTTGGATATAAATTGCGCTCCACAAATGGCCAGGGAAAAATTTACTTGTATGTGTTTTACTATAAGTAAAAGCACAAAAAAGGGCATTGATTTAACCTTCGGTCATGTATTAGGCTACAGGAAACACTTGTATATATTTTTGGTGTTGAAAAAGACGGTTTACTTTTTGTCGCAGCACACCAGCAATAAACTACGCTTTAATGTAACCCCATCTTGGATGTAAATTTGTGCCAAAGAAATGAGCCGCCAAAAACTAGGTAGCTTTGGTAGGTGCTTTCAATTGGTGTTTTCTACGTCACACAACAAGAGATCCAGTTTTGGTATTTAACCTCTTGCTTGTGTGTTAGGGCTCCAGATGAAAAATGTATATATTCGGCGTTGAAAATAGGCGGTTTCTTTGGTGCGTCAGCACACCAGAAAAACAATGATTAAATTAACCCTTGGGATGTTAAAATTGCGCAATAGAATTGAGAGACTATACAGTGAAGTGGTATTTGTATTGATAAACGCTGTTTTTACTAGAACATGGCTTAGATCCCACACTTGATTTTTGAATGTCATATGCAGCATGCTGTGGGACGCACACTGGTTGTCAGATCCAATACCCAAATAATTTAGAAATAGAACATTAAGAGACAGTCTCTGAGACAATGCTGAGCACCCCACAGAAATCGCTATATAAAAATTCAAATTCTTACAGTAAGAGACTATCAGCCGCAGGCAGCACATTTCCTGATGGCACAGTGAGGTGGAGTGCTGAGCCTCCTCGCGTGCGCCCGTGGACTTAAATATAGTGCGGTGACTTCACAGAATTCACCGCGGTTTTCTGAATGGCTTCATCTATGCTATGTCATGCAGGGCTATGCCTCTTCTTCCTACAGAGTGCTTTGCCCACATGTAGCGCCATTGTTGCTCGCAGCACATTTATCAACAAAATCACACTTCGTTCTAACGAAGAATACCAAAGTTCTGGACTTCGTTCTGACCGAATTTTCCTGAAATTCTAGAACGAATTCACTTCGTTAGAAATCAATTCGCCCATCTCTAGTCAGAATATACTATCTAAGGTCGGCAGGAGGCTGGAGAGGGGAGATGCTGTGGGAATCCGGTGGCAGGGTTAAGGAGTTAATCCCTGCTGCTGGCTTCCTGCAGCATTGCTGCGCTCCAGTCTTCTGCCAGCCCGAGACAGTATTATGCAGCCACCACTAACAGCAGGGATGGTGTGGGCTGTAAGGCACACCGTTCCTCCCTCGGATAAACTTCCACTGGGGACTTGGTTGTCATGGCAGCTGGAAGCCTCATGTGTGTCCACCTGTTACACCCTATCATAGGCAGGGTGTAATAGATAATGTGCCCCCTAGGGGAGACTAAGTATTCATAGTTTGTAAGGCTATAAAAAGGAAAAGTCGTCATTCTAGTTCAGCCTGTTGTGCGTAAGGTATTGATCCTGAGGTAGGAAAAATCCCAATGAGGTAGAAGCTCGCCAAATTGTCTTCACTTTAGGGTATAAATTCCTTCCTGACATCCAATCTGGCAATCAGAAAATCCCCTGGATCAATGACCCCTACCTCTCACTTGAATCTAGTTACACTATAACATTGTTAGATTATTGCGCTCCAGAAAATGCATCCAAACCCTTTTTGAACTCGGTTATTGAATTCACCATGACAAGTCCCTCTGGCAGAGAATTCCATAGTCTCACTGCTCTTACAGTAAAGAATCCCTTTCTATTGTTTATGTATAAACTTTCGTTCCTCAAGACGTAGAGGATGCCCCCTTGGTCCTGTGTATAAATAAATCTTGGGAGAGATCTCTATATTGACCTTTGATGTATTTAACATATTTATTATGTCCCCCCGAAGCCTTCTTTCTCCCAAACTAAATAAAACCCCTTTTCTTGCTAATCTTTCAGGGTATTGCAGTCCACCCAGTCCTCTTATTATTTTTGTTGCCCGCCTGTGTACCTGTTCAAGCTCTGTAATGTCTTTCCTGTGCACTGGTGCCCAAAACTGTACACAATATTCCATGTGTGGTCTAACCAGTGACTTGTATAATGGGAGAATAATGTTCTCATCATGTATTAAAGTCAATAAAAAGTTTTTAAAAAATATTAAGTTTAAATTAGCCCTTTTGCCATTTTTGCAAATAATTTTCTTTTTTTTTTAAGTTACACATAAATGGTATCGCCACATTTATAAAAGTCCGATCTATTAAAATAAAAACATATTTATCCCGTATGTGTAACATCAGAGAACAGAAAAAATCCAAATACCAAAATTGTCGGGGTTTTTTTTTTTGGTAATTTCATATCCCCCAAAAAATTGTAATTAAAAAGTTGCATCTATCCCAAAATGGTACCAATAAAAACTACACTTCAGTCCACACTTTGCTTCAAATATTTTTTTCCCCCCTATCTTCCTCCTCCAAAACCTAGGTGTGCCTTATGGTCAGAAAAATACAGTGTGTGTGTGTGGTGTGTAATATAATGTATGTATATATATAATAATCATACACACTTTATATTATATTTGAGAGATAAATGATTACCTCCATTTGTGAAGTCGGTGTCCTTAAACATTATGGGGATCAAACAAAAGTCATTCTGCATTAGTGACTAACAACTTTTTTTTTTTTTTTTGTTTTTTTATTTAATTAGCAATATTTATAGACATCTCTGGTTTCTTCGTAAGGTGTGATATAGAAAAGTATCTGAAGAAACATACACGGACAGAGACCTGATAGATTAATTTTGTTTCTTAGAGCATATCTTTAAATAATAGACAGATAATGTTAGTTCAGAGACCTGCTATCTTTTTATTTTATTTACATGCTGTAGTAGACACAAGTTCCTAAGATTCATTTCTGTGTTAAATGTGTCAAAGGCTGTAAAAAAAAAAAAAATTGCATTCTCAGACACTTTTGTGTGTTTTGTGTCCTGGGCTACAAAAATACTCAGCTACAAGTATTTATAAGACACATTAACATAGCAAGCATTCATAGCCAAGGGCACAAGTAAGAACATATTGAGGTATGTGCAAGAATTTTTTTTTTAACTAATACTGTACTGTTCGGGGGTTTTCGCTCTCCTTTTTGTAGGTCAGTGATGAAATGGTGGTAGAGCTGATAGAAAATAATCTTGATACACCACCATGTAAAAAGGGATTCCTACTGGATGGATTTCCTCGCACTGTCAAGCAAGCAGAGATGGTAATTTCTGTGTAGCTGAGATGTCTGTATTTGTTTCCCTCAGAAATGCAAATGTAGATGAATTACTTCTTAAAGCAATGTATAGACTGGAAAATTACGTAGCAATGTTTTTATTTGCACAGGGAGAATTATTGCCACAACTTTTCTACTAAGGTATGTTCACACGCTGTATTTTCAGAACGTACTTCAGCGTGTAATTGCGCTGCAATACGCCCAAAGTACTTCACATCAATACGGTAAATCGTAGCTCATTGAGTGCTATGATTACTGTCAGGAAAAAGCCCGCCCCGCCGGCCCACTCGAGGGTCGGCGACCTGACTTGGGGTGTATCGTGACGTTGCGCTGCCCCCTAGGGGTGCACAAGGTCTGCCAGATACTGTTCCAGGGAGGACGAGAGAACACCCTACTCGTCCAGAATCCTGAACGGCTGCCACCAGTTTCTAGTTTAGTTATAAAACCGGTCCGTTACCGACTTATAACAAGGCTCGAAACCAGCCTTGGGGTAGCTATATGCTATAGACCGAGTGCTAGGTGTGTGAGGCTGATGATCAAGACAGACTAACTCAGATTAAAGTTTATAGATTTAATTAGCCTTGGAGGGCACACTAGACAAATATATACAAAAGGATAATGATATACAGGTAAGAGTCAGAGGTGCAAATATAAGTATGGGTTACAGACAGGCAGTAAAATGTGTCCAGCTACCTTTTGGTTTGTGGCCCACATGGGGGGGGGGGGGGGCTTATGTGGCCTGGCTTCTGTGTGTTAATGCTCCTGGAAATGCTCCTAGGTACCACCCCTCCTGGATCAACGGTTGAGCCCACCCCCGCTCCTGCTTATATCTGTGAGGGGACAGCCCATGTGGCAGCCCCCACACACCACTGGAACGGTCTATGAACTCCCATTCTGGTCATGCAGTTTCTGACAAACACAAAAATGGACCATAACACGGCAGGGCATTGGCACAAAACCGAGCCGATGGCATCATCAGAACCGGTTGGACCTACACTACGCCCGGATATCAGACACCCCTATCCTATGGACTCCCTAAGTCCTGTTCTGGATTTCTTGGCCCCCCTGCCTCGTGCAAGCATGGGAGTGGTGGCTGTGTGTGGGGAGTTCCATATTTTAAGATATGAAATCGCCATAGACCAGTCATGAACGGATCGCCTATAAATTGATATGAAATATCGGAGCCGTGGCGGCTGGGTTCCTTTCACTCAAGTCTTTGCTCTTGGGGTTGGAGAGTGCACATGGGTATTAGGTGCCAATTAATGGAAATGAGGGTTCTTTTGATGGGTCAACCTCTCCTGCTGTGCTAGCTTCCTATGGAGAGCATTTACAATGGGTCTTGGCTGTGCTGATTAACATGTAAATTGAGCTGATCTGACTAGATGAAGTTGGAGAGAGGACTGTCATATTTTTAGTGAATTTTCCTCACAATTACCTGCCGCCTTCCCCTGTGTGAAATGTGCGTCAGCAGAAAGAAGTGACCTGTCACTTATCGCCAGTGCTCACGTGCCATGAGGTAGAAGTGCATGGTGACCAGGAGGAGCACTTTAGAAGTACACACTGACCAGAGCATAATTCTAAAGCAGCAGCACAACTATATACTTGCTATAAAAGGAGATTGTAAATAATTTCCCAGGACTGTGTTGATTGACAGATTCCCTTTAATAGGTCACATGAATATACAGTAAACATCCAATGTTTTTATTTATTAAAACAAGACCCTGATCCATATTCTTTTCTTAGCGGTTTTTAGTTTCGGATTGTAGCTTTCTCAATTCAGTCGTCTATATATGATTGTGGGGACAGCATTCTTGCTTGCACTGCTTTTAACAGCAGTCGGAGAGATACTTTACAGCAGCTTCATGCATATAGGAGCTTTAAGACTGACTCGGCCCCATTGACTTCTGTAAGAGTTCTCTGGGCATGCTCTATGAACAGGGAGGGAGAGAGGTTGAACTGTGACTATCTCCTATTGTGACTGGTGGATCCGGTGTTATCTATACACATTGGTGTCACCTTTCACTGTGACCCTGCTTGTGCTGATAATGAGCAGACTACTGAAAATCTCTCTACAGAACAGGAAGTATTGAACTATTATTAGGCTTAGTGGCCAAAGTGAAAACTGCAGGACTTTTTAATTTTAAAAAAATTTTGAGTGATCTGAAACCAAGCGAAAATTCATAAAAAATGTGTAACATAAAAACATGAGTTAAACAATAAGTCATTTTTGATGACGCATTACCTTTAACAATATGTTAAAGCTTAAGGCCTCGTTCACACGGCTTATTTGGGCACGGATTGGCGCCGTACTCCGCGCCGGATTTGCGCTGCAATACGGCGCCAATCCGTCCTTGTCATTATGGTAATCCACTGCTCTCATAGAGAACAGTGGATTCCGTCGCTCCTCCCCGCTCGGCGAATCCGCCGCGGGGGGAGAAAGTGACATGCACACTATTTAGGGCGCGTACGCGCCGTAAACAATGCATTGTCTATGGGGCCGGGAGCGGCGCCCCCCTCCCGCCCCTTATTCACGGCGGATTTGTGAGCTCAATACGGCTCACAAATCCGTCGAGAATAAGCCGTGTGAACACGGCCTAAGGGTATGTTCACACATATTGTACATGCCCCAATATGGGGGGAGTATGGCCAGCGTGTACTTCTAAAGCGCGCGTGGGGGGCTCATTGACTTCATCCCCAGCGCGTAAACGCCGGGAAAAAGGGACCTGTCACTACTTTCTCCCGGTATTCAATACGTGTCGAAAGTCAGAGGTAATTTATAGCTCTTTATGATTCCTATGAATTACCATAATTGCAGGGTGTATTGTTATGAACTACCTCCGGCTTCCCCCGACACGTATTGAACGCTTGGGATGATAGAAGTGAATGGGGCCACTTCTAAATCCCCCAGCATATAGCGGCGCGTCCACAATACGCCGTGTGAACATACCCTAAAACCCACTCCTAACCTACAAATTGTTTAGTTACCCATTCATTTCAGCCTCCTCCTTATATTGCTTGAAAGAAGGGAAGGCACTCTCAGCTTGCTTATTGTGTTTATATGGTGCCGGTCTATATGTGGGATTTCACCACATATGTAGCCAAAATCAAAATTGACCGCACTCCAATAGATGCAAATAAAAATTATTTTATTTCAATCCACAGGCTCTGCATGTATAACAGATATAGGTGACTTTACATATGACGTTTCGGTCAAGAGACCTTTTTTAAATAGTCACAAGTTTATGGCTCCTTCTCGCATTGGGCTGCGGCCCGTTTACTCTCTTCTCTTTGCCCTAAACTTGTGACTATTTGAAAAAGGTCTCTTGACCGAAACGTCATATATGTAAAGTCACCTATACCTGTTATACATGCGGAGCCTGTGGATTGAAATAAAATAATTTTTATTTGCATCTATTTGAGTGCGGTCATCCTTATATTGATCATGATTTGAGATAAGCGGAAGATGTTTGGCAGGGTTCTCACAATGGAGTCTAATTCTGGTACCCATAACGAGACTAACAAAATAATAGTTTTACAGCGTTAAAAAGGGGGAAAAAAAGTTTTTACTTCCTTTATGGTGCAAAGTTCTTATTTTGTCAGTAGGAGAAAATAAGCGAAGGCATACCAGGGACAGCTAAATCTAACAATGTTTACATTTAAATTGCATTAAAAAAAATGGTTGTATCAAGAACTGAGAGAAATTCATGGCTTTAATGTTTCCCAGTGGTGACTAACAAGGATAGGCTATTATATTAGAATACGTACCATTGTGATATGTTGTCCATATCGATACTCTTTGGGGTCAAGCGAATAGCCCAAGCAGACAAGCACACTGCTTTTGGAGCATAGGGTACAACAATGCTGATGGCAGGTTTGCAGATATGCAATCATATATTATCTTCAGTGTAATTCTGTTGACTCTAGTATTTTAACCCCTTCCCGACATTGGATATACCCATATGTCCTAGTGTGAGGTGCATTCCCGCAAATGGACATATTTATACGTCAAGGCGAACGAGCAAGCTTACAAGCGAGCCCCGCACGATCGCAACATGGGACCAGCGGTATATTACCACTGGCCACATGCTGCATCATCCACAGCAGGAGATATTAAGATCCTCGGAGCTAAATCGCGGGCAGGAGTGAGCTCCTCCTGCCTATTCTCGTCGCAGCTGTGGCAACTGTCTCCTACCAGACAGCCCAGCCCAGAAACTGAAAAACACTTTCCGGGCTGTCTGTGACACATTGCGGGCATGGAGATTGACAGGTGCCATGGAGACCAGTATACAGCAGAAATGCTGTGTACAGGTCTCCTTTTGTATGAGCCATCTGAAGATCACTCATCGAACAAATCCCCTATGGTAAAAAGTGGGGAAAAAAAACTTAAGTTTAAAAAAAAAAACAAACACGGAAAATAAAATGAAAAATATACACCACCCTTTTCCCCTTTACAACCGGCAATTGCCCCAAAAGATACCCAATATGTGCCATTTTTTTTTTTTTTTTTTTTTTTTTTTTTTAAATCGCCACATGTGTAACAAGCTGTTCTATCAATCTGTTAATGAACCCATACGGTGAATGTTTTGTTCATCCGGCAGCAAATAAAATGAAATGAAGAGCGATAAACTCATATAAACATGAAAGTTGTACCAAATAAAACGTCAGTTCATACCGCAAAAAAGAAAAGTCTTTACACAGCTCTGTATACAGAAAAATAAGAGTTATGGCTATCAGAAGATGGCGATGCATAAATATTGTTTTACACAATAAAAACTTTTTTTTTTTTTTTTTGCGCTTCAACAAAAAACTATATAAATTGGCTATTGCTGTATCGACCCACAAATTAAAACTAACTTGTCACGTTTACTGCAAGGTGAGCTTTGTTAAAAATAAAAAACCATTACTAGGATTGCAGTATTTTCTCCACCTGCCTTCCAAAAAACGGATTTAAAACCAGACCCCTACATATCTCGGTACACAAAAAAAATAAAAAAGTTATGGCGACGCAAACAAAAGTTTTTTCCTTTTTGAATAAAAGTTTTTTGTGTAAAAGCAGTAAAACCTAAAAAAATACATATTGGGTATCGCTGTAATCGTATCGACCTGTTGAGTAGCCCTATCATGTCATTGATACGGTGACCGCTGTGAAAAATAAAAAATACTACCAGGATTGCTGTATTTTGTTCTTAACGCCTCATAGAAACCTTAATAAAAAGTGATCAAAGCATCATATGCACCCCATAATGGTACCAATAAAAATGTCAACTTGTCCCTCAAAAAACAAGGCCATAATCGGCTCCGTATACAGAAAAATAAAGTTATGGCTGTCAAACTGACGACATAAAAACGCAATATTTTTATAAAAGCATTTCTAGTGTGTAAAAGTAATGAAACATGAAAAAATCCTATATAACATTTATATCATTGTAAATGTACCGACCCATGTAGTAAAGTTATCCTGTCATCTACACCGTACAGCGGACGCTGTAAAATTGAAACCCAAAAACAATGTCGGAACTGCGTTCTCCCCCTCCCCCTCCCTCATTTTCATGGCCCAATGCTAAAAAAAAAAATTATGGAAAACGTCTGCACCCAAAATGCCCAATACACCCTTAAATGAGATCCCTGAGGGGTGTTGAATCCAAAATGGGTCGACTTCTGGATGATTTCACCTGTTCGGATATTTTGAGGTCTTTGCAAATGCGACATGGCCCCACCAAGATCTGTGCTTCAAAAGCCAAATAACACTCCCTCCCTTATACGCCCTGCCATGCGCTCAAACAGCAGTTTACACCCACATGTAGGGTATTGCGGAACTTGGAAGAAATTGTGTAACTAAATTTGGGTTGCGTCCCCTCCCCCCTCCCCCCCCCCCCCCAGAATTCTTTGTAAAAATTAAACCTCTTCAGCTAAAATTGCAGATTGTTGGGGAAAAAAAAAGTCTTCATTTTCACAGCCTAATGTTAAAAAAATTTGTGAAACACTTGTGAGGTCATTATACTCACTACACCCCTGGATATATTCCTTAAGGGGTATAGTTTCCAATATTGGGTCTTTTTAGGAGTGTTAAGTTTTAGCACCTTAGGACGTCCGCAAACCTGTAATGATGCCTAAAGAAAATCGTAATGAAAATGAGACCCCAGAGTCCAGCAGGTGCTCCTCCTACTACTTTGAGGCTTTTGGTTGAGCCAAATAGCGAACTGCGGCCACATATGGGCAATCTCTGAAAACGGCAGAATCTAGGGAACCAATATTAAGTTGCATTTACCTAGTCACCTCTACCGTGTTCTTGTGAATAATGGATACAAATTGAAAATCTGCAAAAAGGGGAAATTTAGAGATTTCACCTCCACTTTGCTTTAATTCCTGTGAAACACCTAATGGGCTAATAAACTTCCTAAATGCAGTTTTGAATACTTTAAGGGGTGTAGTCTCTTAGATGAAGTCATTTATGGGGGTATCTAACATACAGGCCAGACAAAGTCACATCGGAACTGGACTGGTCCCTAAAAAAAAAAAAAAAAAAAAAAAAAAAATTTATATTGCAAATTTTATTTAAAAATGTGAAAATTAAAAATAAATTTATAAGCCCCCAAATGTTTTTAAAGATACTTAAATGATGCCAACCTACAGTAGACATATGGTAGATGCTAGTTATAAACTATTTTGAGTGGAATAACGGTCTTACATGCAAAGTTTGAAAGTGGTAAATTTTTTAAAATTTTTCACAACACTTTCATATTTTTTCACAAATAAGCAATTTTTGGACCAAAATTTCCTACTAACTTAAGTAGTAAAATGTTGTACCGTGTTAGCCATAGAGAGTAGTAGAAGAGTGAAGAAATCAGGCGATACCTTTTGGAGGCTAACTGAGTATATTTGATGGTGAGCTTTCGAGAGAACTAGCTCCCTTCTTCAGACATGATGTCTGAAGAAGGGAGCTAGTTCTCTCGAAAGCTTACCATCAAATATACTCAGTTAGCCTCCAAAAGGTATCGCCTGATTTCTTCACTCTTCTACTACTAACTTAAAGCACAATGTGTCACAAGAAAACAATCTCTGCATCACATGGATAAGTAAGTGTCAAAAGGTTATTCTCACATAGTGACACGTCAGATTTCAAAAATGGGGCTCTGTCAGGAAGGTAAAAACTGGCTCTGGCGGTAAGGGGTTAAAGCCCTGTTTCTGCTGGGTCTGAATAGAACATTAAAAAAGGAAAGCATTGTTAAAGCGTCTACTCCGAAGATTATTGTAATCGGAATGTAATTTCCTCTTAACGTTGGTTATTGCTGTATTACTTTCTATACACTGTTATTTATGTTAACCTAGCTTGATGGTCTCCTGGAAAAACGCCAAGAAAAGCTGGATTCAGTCATTGAATTTAGTGTGGATGACTCTTTGCTTGTGCGCAGAATCTGTGGGAGGTAATGGTAAAAATATTCTTTCCTTTACTAGTACTTTCTGTAATTTTGATACCTTTCTTTTCATTTACTACTAATTTTAGATATGTTACGCTGTTAGATTCTTTCAATTTTTGTTGATACAGATTGATCCACCCATCAAGTGGACGGTCTTATCATGAAGAATTTAATCCTCCTAAAGAGCACATGAAGGATGATGTGAGTATATAAAATAACCTTTTTATACAGCTTACAAATATATAGTACTGAGTATTTCTGGAGACAAGTTAGATAGCATAGCAATCCTGTGAAACCATACCCCTTTTCTGATCAGCCTTGGTGTTTTGGGTGTAGGGTGTGTTTTTTTTTTTTTTTTTTCTTTTGCTTTTATTAAGCATAAAAGGCATACGATACATGGCAATATTTGATCTTATTAAAATCGCCACATTTTTCCAGCACTGTGCCCTTAATCTGTAAGATGCAGCAGTTTTAGAGCATTTACCCCTCAAATCTTTATGAGCAGGTGTTAGCCTCGCCCAACAAAGGCTAGCCTCGCCCACTGCCAGTTCACATGTTTCTACCTATTCAAAGTAATAGGTTTATCAGTTGAGGTGGGTGGGGCTAGCTTCAAGTGGGCAAGGTTTTAAAAAAACTGACTCTTCGAATGACTTTTTTTTTCTGCCTGAAAACTGCAGATTTGAGCATTAAATACACAAAAACTACAGCATCTTACAGAATAAGGGACACAGTGCTGGAAACAGCAGGTCTGACACCACCCTGTTCTGCCCTCAGCAAGGGGGGGCTTAACCTATGTGACAGGTTCTCTTTAATGATTTGGATGTTCCAGAAAACTAGGTTTTTAAAGGTGTCACTGTGGTATAGTGGTGCATTGCTTTACTTAATAAACGCTTTGGAGGAATTGTTGCCCTGTCAATAGGTGAGAAACAGCAG
Source organism: Phyllomedusa bahiana (assembly GCA_025379985.1). Taxonomy (NCBI): domain Eukaryota; kingdom Metazoa; phylum Chordata; class Amphibia; order Anura; family Hylidae; genus Phyllomedusa; species Phyllomedusa bahiana. Next base: position 5,326 of record JAODAL010013795.1, on the reverse strand, counting down.
AAATGTTATAACAAAAGTGATGAAGGGGTGTAGCTATACTGGTGATAGCGAATTTTACACCCCTTTTTGAAGCACAGGGCAAGTCTCTAAACACATAATAGATGTAGTGTGTAGCACTAGTTCATTCTTTTGAGAAAACAATCACCGTGCAGGGAGAAAAAATTTATTTTTGTAATCAGAGTCCCCTTAGTAGTGGTCACTGCAAACAAACATTTCTTGCAGATACGGAAAAAGATTTGACCACATTGAGGAGGAATTTTGAACCATTGCTCCCTGCAGATGTGTTCATGAACATTTTTATGATTCTTTGTATGCACAGCGCTCTGCAGGAAGGAACCCTCTTCTGTCGATTAAGCAATTTTAATCCTGCCAACAGTTGCATGATGACTTCAAACAGTGGAAAAATAAATTTTTTTCATAGCTCAGATAAATTTTGCACCAGTTTCCAGGTTATTCATAAATTTAGGTGTGTTTTTTTTTTATTTTTTTTTTTATTAGCACAGAAGCATTTCAAGAGACAAACCCTTAGGGCATGTCCCTACTGCACGGGTTTTCCGCCCAGCGGTTTTTCCTCCTGCAAAACATTCTACAAGCACAATCTTCCGTCCGGTTTTCGGACAGACTCTGTGCTTGTGAAGGGGGAGGGCTTTACTCCGCTCATTGCGGAGAAAAGCCGTCCCTCCCCCCACGGTAAACCGACTGGTATTTGTCCTCTGCTGTGGGAATGCACCCTTAGGCCCGGTTCACACGGCTTATTCAAGCCATAATTGCGGGACGCAATTACGGCTTGAGTAAGGGGCGGAGCGGGGGCGCTGCCCGACGGCCCAATAGACATCCATTATCCACTACATGGAAACCTCTAAAGAAGCATATATGCATACCATTACCATTAACTGCTAAAAGGGCTATACAATACATGGAAACCCCCGATGTAAGTCGGGGGTGGCTTAAGCATTTTTTGATCAAAACGTGTGAACTAAGAATCTCAAAGTTTTTTTTCATCCATTATCCACGGCACGTATCCCGCCGGGATAATGAACATGTCACTTTCTCCCCACCCGGCGTATTCGCAGTACGGTGCGCAATACGGCTGAAATCCGTCCCTGCAATAAGCCGTGTGAACGGCCCTTTAGCGCACACCCAAACGGCATGGGTGTTGTGGGGGGGATTTTAAGGCTGTTTTTGGATTTGAAAGCCGTCTGAAAACAGACTGTCAAACATCACTTTACTAGAAAATCCACCCAGTAGAAGCACCGTGCAGTGTGGACTACTGGGCGGATTTTCACACCGCCTGTGTTCCAAAATAAACTGGAACATGCAAAATCTTCTGCTCAGTTTTCGGGCTCAAGCTGTACCATTTCATACTAAAGGAGCCGGCAAAATCCGCAAACTGCGGACAGAACTATCCTTCATGAAGCACGATTAATACGTTTTAATCATACATTTGGCTATCTGCTGTAAAGCACTTTAATTTGTCAAATCTTTTTTTACATTTAGCTTTCTGGTTCCAATATATTTCCAATATTTAGTTTTGTATTAGACTATGTTGTATGGACATTTGTCGAGATTTACACTTTTCTATTCCACTCCAAAGGAGACTGGTGAACCGCTTATAAGACGATCTGATGACAATGAGGCGACCCTGAAATCGCGACTGGAGGCTTATCACACCATGACTGCACCATTGGTAGACTACTATCAAAAACAAGGAATCCACACAGCGGTGGATGCTTCACAATCTCCAGATGTTGTCTTTGCAAGCATCTTGGCAGCTTTCTCCAAAGCACGCAGTAAAGACCTTGTTATATTTTTGTGATAATCACATGGAAATAGGATTGGGTTTACATAACAGTACAGTTAATTTCTGTGCTGTTGGTGGTGATCCTTATTGATTAAGATATTTGTTCAGCGCTGACTTTGTGAAAATGTTTTGAAGGGATTTAAGCTTAGCATTGCTGTCGCTGCTTGCATCTGCATCTTTTACAATCCTTTCTAAATAAAAGCTCTTATGAAATAATTTATAGATGTTACTGATTACAAAAGATCTGTTAATTTTTGTTCGCTTTCTGTATATTTTTGGCTGATTACCCCTGTGCTTTCTTCATGTATGGCTGTCCGTCTGTGGCACATATTTTATTTTATTTTTTTGGTTTTATATTACTATTCATTTTGTTTTTGTCTTCATTCATTTCAGTGCACTGATTCCCAGCCATCCCAGAAGTGTCTACAGGCCCCAAATCCTGTGCAAAAGAGTAGGGAACTGCATTGTAAAACTGAGGACTGAGTAGACTCCAATTGTTCTGCTGCGGTTTTGTCCATGTGTGGTGCCTATTCATTCTTGAAAAAAGTTTACTGCGTTCATCATGTCTATAAAGCTTCTTATCTACAGAAGCTAGAGTATGTCTGACCTCATTGAAGAGGTGTGTGGCCAGATGGTAATGCATGAGCAGCATCTACCTTATCAGTGAGGAAACTAAAGTTTGGTGACATTTAAGGTTCTCGTTTTTATTTTCTCCATGGAGTGCATCATTTTCAAAACTGTTTAACGAACAAATTTTAATGAACAACCGGGATGTTTTTAACATAAGGGCCCTAACAGGACAATTTGCTTTATTCTACTCTTGATTCTTTTACCTCTTCTTTGAAGATCCTCACACAGTGCCTTATATTTCATAAAATAGCAATAAATGGTGTACAGGAATCAAATGTTTCTTTTGAATTTTTGGTTATTTCATGGTAGAAGGTGCATTTGTAGCAATCGCAGGGGTATGGCAGAAAGTGGCACATCAGTGGGTTAGAGCCATCACCTGTATAATTTCTCATTAGTGTAGTCAAAAGGATAACCAAGATAACTATGCAAAAATGAAGGTAAGCTCACTTGTTGGTCCTATTTGCATCATCAAAACTGTTGCCCTGTATTACCTTTCAAATACCGGTACGTTAATTTGAGCGCTGGTTGTGGAGTTTTAACAGGAGAAAGAGGATGGAACTAAATAGATGTTTTCAGGTGGATATCTTTAACTCCTATAATTTTGTGCAAGCTTTACAAATTAGTGAAGGATGAAGCAGAAGCCTGTTTTCTTGTTAGTTTTATGGACCTGAATACCCTGTATACTTTTGCTTTTAGAAGATAGAAATTGACACACTCCATGTTGTTCCTCATGTGTATCATTCATGAAAAACTTTTTTTTTTCCCTTCTCAACTTAAGAAAAATGTGAGAACTAATGTATATTATCGTATTGACCTGCCAAAGAAAGCTAGTGTGTCAAGTATACCATAAAGTAAACTTCATAAAAGATGTGTACCTCTCCTCCTTCCCCCCCCCCTCCCACCAAGAGGCAGAGTGGCATGTCTTTCTTGCTTCCATATTAACAACTGCATACAAACCATTTTTTTCATTTGAGAGATTGATGGCGAGATACAAAAATTGTGTAACTTGTTTGTACACAAGCTTCCCCAGGTTACTAACCACCTCTTGACTTTAGAGCCCTGAACGGGATGGTCATCACTCCCTGCTGTGTACTGACTTAGCAGCACAGGAGCTTGTTTACATTTCTTACTGACAAAACTTGCCCTTCAGAGCTTTGTAGCTTCCTGCCCTACTGTTTAGACCCCTCCATCACCAATGTACCTCTAACAGGCTCAGCTGTACCATCTACAGCCCAAACAGGAATTGGGAGCCTGAATTTGTCAGTGTGGAGCAGGCTCTGTAAAACGGTCATGGAGAGAACACCCTTTTAACCCCATTCCTGCAGATGGACATACAGGTACATCCTGGGCATCGTGCTGACTCGCAAGCTGTGCCCGCCCTATGCTGTGTCACCAACAACTGGAGCTCACACCAGCCATCAGCGATTAACCCTTTAGCTGCTGCAATCAATTGTGATCACAGCAGCTTAATGAAAGAGAGGGAGCTCCATCTGTCTCTATCAGCACTTTCGGCTGCCGATTTGACTTCTCTAGCAACCCGGAAGCCTAACGTTTAAAAAAAAAAAAAAATATTTTTTATTTTTTTTTTTTAAAGTGCTTCAACATAAAGCACTATATAAATTGGGTCTCACCATAATAATATTGACCTACTAACATGTCGTATACTGCATGGTGAGCTCTGTTAAAAATAAACATTACTAGGATTGCAGTATTTTCTTCACCCTGCCTTCCAAAAAACTGATTTGAAAGCGATTAGAAAGCATTGCCCCCCCCCTCCACAAATGATACCAATAAAAATGTCAACTCATCCTGCAAAAAAGAAGCCCATACATTGAGTCCATAGAAAAATAACGTTATGGCTCTTAGACTACGACGATGCAAAAACTTGATTTCCTTTTTGAATAAAAGTGTCTTTATTGTGTAAAACATAAAGAAAATATACAAATTGGGTATCACTGTAATCATATCGATCTGCTGCGTAAAGCTAGCATGTAATTTTATGCCGTGTGTGGACCACAATAAGATAAAACACACTAGTGGGATTGCTGTATTCTGTTCAAAACGCCTAGCAAAAATCTTGCTTAAAAAGCGGTCAGTCATATGAATACCATAATCATTAAAAATGTCAACTCATCCTGCAAAAAACAATGCCTTAATCATGTCCATGTGCAGAAAAATAAAGATATGGCTATTGGACTACGACAACATAAAAACTCAGTTTTTATAAACTTTCTTATTGTGTAAAAGTAATAAAACATAATAAACTATATAATATTGTTATTGTAATTAACTGCATAATAGTTATCCTGTCATTTATACTGCACAGCAAATGCTGTAAAAATGAAGTCCAAAAAACAATGGCAGAACTGCACTTGCACCCTCACCCCCTCTCTATTTTCATGGGCAAATCCTAAAAAAAACACTATGGAACACCTATGTCCCCAAAATGCATAATACACCCTTATATGATTTCCATGTGGGGTGTTTAATCCAAAATGGGGTGACTTCTGGAAGGTTTCACCTGTTCTGGTACTTTGGAAATGTGGCATAGCACCCACCAAAATCTGCATGCCAAATGGCGCTCCCTCCTTTTTACGCCCTGTCATGCCACCAAACAGCAGTTTACACCCACATATAGGGTATTGCCGTATTTGTAAAATTGCATAACACATTTTGGGGAGCCCCTTCCCCTCCAAGATTCCTTATAAAAAAGAAAAATTTTCAGCTAATCTTGCAAATTGTTGGGAAAAAATTATTTTTCATTTTCACAGCTTAATGCTAAAAAAAAAAAAATTGTGAAACACCTTTGGGGTCACTATATCCAGGGCTGGAATGAGTATAATTCTTAAGGGGTGTAGTTCCAATACGGGGTCTTTTTAGGGGTGTTTAAGTTTT